>JAXGGA010001946.1:0-135431 GCA_038373865.1 Uloborus plumipes
TAGTTCGCAGTTCAAACACAGGATAAATCCTGTCGTCCGAGAGTCACCACTGTGGTTGCGTGTTGTTGTTATGACGTGTCACAGGATCCAATATCACAGGATTATAGCATCGATAACCAGTTAAGATAAAAATGACATTTATTAACGTATTTACAGGTAAGATAATTTAAAAACTAAAAAGACGGCATCTTGCCGTAACAACAGTCGAAGTTGTACGCGAGCAGAAGCAGCGCTTACCTTCAAGCTCGCTCTTTTTATCCAGATATATCAAGTGTTGCCACACGCTGGGTGGCTAAAAGTTCCGAACTAAAAATAGTTTATGTAAATTAAACGAAATTCCTTCGAACCGCCACAGAAGTATTTCATGTTACATCAAGTTTTTGCCTCTTTTGGAGTTTTGGACTCAATTTAGTTCTAGAAAATAGAGACTATGTTACACTATAATTGTTAATGCAATTTTCATAACTGAAATAGACATGAAGCAATATTACAATTAGTAATAGTTTTCTAACTTAAATTCTCACAGAGGTATTCCTTTATTATTAATTAGGGTTGCACCACTTATGAAAACCAATTTGTTTTCACCAAACAGCGCCTAATTTCGTGTAAAAAGCTAAAAAATCATTTGCAATATTGCTTTGGATAAATGATTGAGTCTGTTGTAATTATAGCTAAAAATAATGTGTTTAAAATTTTTCTGGGAAATGAGTTTCCATGCCATATATGGCTTGCATAACTTAACATCAGGCACATTGCACAAAGGATAAGAGATGGCGATTCAAAGTTCCTCTCTAAAGCTTTTTAATTTAGGAATTCTTAAAAATGCTAAACTTTTTTAAATGGTAAGTTTTTTTTATGTTGACAAGTGAATGCACTGCAGGGTAGGTTAGGCAAGAAATGTTACAAAGAAAACAGAAATAATAAAATTATTTGACATAATCATAGGTAAAAATTCTATTTTGATTTCAAATCGCAAGACAATCAGAGAGAAAGAAGATACAATGATAAAAACCATGTCAAGTTATCTGAAATCAAGAAAGGAGACATTATTCAACATTAAGGCAACCGAAAGGATTATTATGAGCCAGAATGTTTTCTTAACTGGTTATACTCCTCCTTTAAATGTACGCATTTAAAAGTTTATCTCAAATTTCTTTGAATGTCCTGGAAGAGCTTATTTTGTAAAGCTCCATTTAAAATTCCTATTAAATTTGTACTGTTTAAATCTGAATTTAACTCTTTCAGCAACAAAAACCTAGTGAAATCCTTTAATATTCTCAAGTTTTACATCATTTTAAAGCAGAGTATGATGCAGTTTGCTTGAAGTTAATGTACTGATTAGAACTTCTGTAGGAGCAATAAAAAAAATGTCTGTCAAAGAAAAATTTAAGCTTCATCTACATTTATACATGCAGATAATTAAAAAATACTTGCAACTAATTATAAAAATGAAAGATGTAGAAATTATTGATCTTTTTTTCGAATAGTCATTTGGCTTTATTGTCCTTGTTATGAACTGTATGAACACTTGACATCTCTTTTATATTATCGTAATGAATTGTGACTTTTCTTTCCAACTGCTCACTACTTTTTAGTGTGAAACCCCAAGCTTACTTTGCATGATTTTAGAAAGTTAATCTAATTGTGCATTTGTTCATTTATTTTGTTGTTTTTTCGCTATAAAATGTATTGAGTGTATTTCCTTTTCTCCCACTGGAAAAATATTTGAAAGGAAGAGCCAAGCAAAGTCTTAGGATTGCAACGTAGCACAAAAATAGTAGGTTTCCATGACTCACACCTGGAATCCCCAGTTTCGGTCATCTTGTGGGAAGACAGCAGCCCTTAAGACTTGACCACATGTTATGCTTATCAGTTAGGACTACAAAAAACTTTGTTAAAGTATGCTGAGTGTATAAAAATATAAGCGTATTTCATTGAAAAATATTATTTTCAAGTACAATAATATTGAAAAGAAAGCTAGTAACTTTATTAAAATTAATTTTTAACTTTTCAGAAATAATCCTTCCACTGAAATGTAAGGAAAAAAGTGTTTCCTCTGTTCACTAGATGACATTTCTAGTTTTTTGTAGTATTGCAGGAGCTTCTTTCTCTCTCCTGTTTATTTTTTCAGTCTGAAAGTGATCATGGAGAGATGTGGGTTTACAACAGAGGTGCAATTTGTGCTAGGTTATGCAGAATTTAAATTAATTGCAATAGTGTTGCATAATGGCATGTATTAGGTCTTGGAGAAAAGACTTCAGATGACAAAGCTATGGATTAAACTATTTAAAGAGACTGAAGCATAACAATTAGTGCATCTCCATGATGACCATAGATTTTTGAAGGAAATGTTGAATGTATATGGGCAGTCCTGTGTCAGAATCCTAAAAAGTTCATTCCTCATTACATTTTAGCATTAGAAAGTCTAAAATTTCTTACTTAAAACAACAGAAAAAGATGGATTTTATCAGCTAAGCTCACATAATACGAGTTATCTTGTAGCTTATTAGTCAATATGTTAACTAGAAGCAGATTTAAATTTGCCGAAAATGATGCTAATTCTTATTGAAACTCAATATTTTTGCAGGAGAAAGACCATGTGATGCCTTCACAATATTCAGCACGATATCTTCTGAGATTTTTCAGATTTCTACAGAATGTCTTCTTTGGTTCAAAGACACCTGCAGAAAATCTGCAGAATGACTGAACTTCAATAGAAGTTCTTGTGTTCTGAATTGATTCAGATACAGGGAAAACTGTTGATTAATGGAAATATTTAACGAAAGTAATGTTTTTATTGAATATTTCTGTTTTTGGTGAAGTAATGTTGATGCAAAGTGATTTGAACTGAGAAAAATGACAGTGCTTTCTTGGGTAGTTGAGTGGTCCAGACCCCTAAGATCCATCCTTTGGCTATTCCCTTGCTTGATTGATTGAAAAGTTTTAACCATTCTCTTTTATTCAAAAACAACTATTAAATGTGTGTGAAATTCAGTGTTTGTGCTAGAAATAGAATTGCATTTAATTTATTTCAGTTCTCTTTACTGTAGTTTAAACTTTCTATTTCATTTTTTTTCTGTAAGAACTGTGTTCTTTCCAAGGTGATAAAAATTTCATATATTTTTTACCTCATATAGAAACAAAATAATATTTTTGGCACTTTAATTTTCAGCCTTAAGATATAAGTTTAAAACTTCGTTTCACATGCTTCATTACCTTAACTTTTTGCTTGTGAATTTCCCAAATTTCACAATTGCGGCAATTCAAACTTGTATGCAAGTTTTATCTATCAATAATCCATTTAATAAAATTAATTCCTTAGTACCAAAGAATAGTATGTTTCATCGTGCATTTTACTTATTTTTAGCATTTGATGTTTTATTGATTTCAAAATAGATTAAATTTATCTCACATACTTCCTATTTTTAGTAACTTGTTTTAATATTGGATATTCTTTGATTTCTCCAGTTTTCTCTGAGTAAATTGTTTTTAAAACCTTTGATTGTGTAGCCAAACATAATATGGTAAATTTTACACTTTGTTTACCAATTACTTTGCTTGTACAGAATTGCAGAACTAGAAGCATCTTTAAGTGCTAATGAGCAACTTTTGAAAAAACTTCAACAAAGAATTGCTGAAACGGATCATAATTTGCAAGTAAGATTGAATATTATTCAGTACAATTTTATGTTGAAATGTCATTCTTGTGATACCTACATAATTTATAATAGCTAAAAAATGATTTCCCTTGAATCTGAAAATCAAAATATTTTGCTATTTTTAAATGTCTTAAGTTGTGTACTGTAAAGTAACTATTGTTGGATCTGTCACTAGCATTTGCAGTTTTGAAACTGAAGCTGGTTAGATTAGCTGAAACTGGTTTTTAAGGTAGTAGTCTGGTAACTTGGGTTCAGAAAATCGAAAAATTTTTTTTTGCTTAACTTGAAAGTACAATGTCTTATGAATATACTGTAAAAAATTTCAGACAGAAGTTCGAAATATTTCGGGAGTTATAATGAGTTTCCTAGAGCGCCTCGGAGTTTGTTGTTAAACTTTAAACGCGTTTTTCTCAAAACATTGTTTTTCTGGTCGGCCCGGGTCCTAACTTTTTTCTACTGAACTGATTGCTTTCAAATGTTAACAGGCTGTTCTACACACTCATAGTTTTCGTCGGAACTAACGAGAATTTTTTTCACCCCTAACTTTTTATTTTACAACCCTTTCTTTGCTAAAATAAAAGGACTTTTTTTTTTCAAAGTCCGCCATTTTATTATTTACCCTTGAAATTTAACTTCAGTAGTTCCGACCAGAATGACATATCTATAGATTAAGAATAATCAAGAATTTCAGATAACATCAAGAGCCGAAATCACCCGGGCCACCCACACACATTTTTTTTGAGGTGCCAACTTCGAGGGGCAATAATAATAGTAACAAACTATTAAATTTTTTCAAATAAATAATTTTTTATATCTTCAATATGTAAATAAAACCACTCTTAATATTCAAGAAGATTCATTTTTATTTTTCTATAAGAAACCACCCTCCAAAAAAGCCGTGAAAATAGGCATAAGTTACCAGACTACTACCTTAAATGAAAATATTAACAAAAATTAGATTTAAAGGAAAATATTAATAAAATTGTGCGCAAAATTTAATTAAAATTATATCACATAACTTTATTTTGAACTCATTAATAGAACCCATGAAAACATAATAGGCAAGCAACTAAGTAAACATATAGTTAATTTTAGATCACACATCTAGGTATAGACTTTAGCTGCTTTCACATCAAGGGGAGGGCTGCCACTGTTTTTCCTTGAAATATTTTGGAACTTTAGGCTGTTACTGTGACAAAAGCACCTCAGATCACGTTTATTGTCCAACATGATTCAATATATTGCCTGAAAAATCCAGATTTACTGAGATATATGTGTTAAAACTGTACTAAAAACCTGAGAAAAAGCGATACTATCGAAAATATTTGCATGCAACTGCAATAATGAGTAAATTATTGTTAATTTAAAAAACACATATGTTAATTACATTGATACCTCTTATGAAATTGTTCTATGCTCCCCTGGTTAAGAACCCCTGGTTTATATAATGTCACTTGACTATGCCATCATAAATATTCTGAGCCCTTAAATAACATAACAGAATTGCACTATATGTGTCTGTGTGTGTGTATTTTCCTGTAAAACTGAAGCTGTAAGCAATTCAGTTTGTTCTGGATTGAAAGGATAAGCCACATTGATCATAGGTATTGAATGTAGTTCATTAGCCCAATTTTGGGTTTAACATTATTAAACTATTTTAAAAGTATTTCTTCAACTCAAGCATTAAACTAAAAATTTTGCATTCAAGTTTTTGCAACAACTATTTTAACCTTAAAACATGTCCTGTAATTTCTTACTTTTTAAGTAATTAGAGTTAAATGCACAAAAAATATGAAGTTTGAAACTGAAACTTTTTATTTTCCTTTCTTTCTCTAAGTTTATCAGAGATGAGTATGATGCCTTACTAATCACTTATTCAAGTGTTGAAGAAAAGAAACTTAAGCTTGAGAAAGAAAACCAAGATTTAATTGCTCGTTTGATTGAATTAAAAGCTGTAGATGCTGATAGACTCAATGCCGAAACAGAACTCTTTCAAAGGTACATTCTGATTTTAATCTTAATTGTACTTTTTCATTTTTCAGCTGCCGAAGGTAATTATTTTTCGCATATTTTAAAAATTTTACATGATTTTCATGGTTTAATGTAATGAATTTTCAAACCATTTTTATTGTTATTTCCAAAGTGCATTAAAGATTTTCTGGCTGAATATTTAAATTTTTTCTGTGTGAAATTATCTCATGTTGAAACTTTTATCCTTATATATGATTGAAATTGCTGACTACAAACTTTGAATTGTTTTGGAACATTCATAACATTGTGAAATAAAATTAAAGCCATAAAGTTAATATCACATTACATTTAAAATTGAATGAATAAATAATAAATATAGTGTTTTTTGTGCCCAAAGAGTAATTATATAACTATGACATTTTATAATGTGTAATTTTTGATGTCAGAATTTGAAAACAAAATGCATTTAAATGCTATAAATGTGTCTATTGTAAACACCATGGGCACCGGATGTTTCTTATCTTTTACTTTACAATAACAAAGTAAACAATAAAAAATAAAGCAGAAACGTTTTAACGACATGTATTATCATACACTCTAATTTCAGCAAGTTGTATGTAATTATTTTTTCTTTTTCTTTTTTTTTCTGAAGTAGTATAAAAAAATATTGATAATATTTGAGTACTTATACATGCGCAAGCTGACTTTTTTTTGAAAATGTTATGTAACAAGTCAACAGATTAACCCTACACTGCATGGTGTTGTCAATTGGATACATGGATAATTCGTCCTCCTTATGAATAGCAGAATATAGTCATAAGGCAACTCAATGCATAAAAATCAAGTATTGGGTATATTTATCACCATTTATCATCCGTACATGGCAGCAATGGTCTGTTACATGCTCTTAAATGAATCCATATGGATAGCTTTTAAAATCACTTAAACTACCAAGTTTAAAAATTATTTTTTACAATTAAATATTTTTCTTTGTCTTTTAAAGAAATAACATGAATAAAATAAACATATATCTTTCGTTTAAGATGGGTTTTACATCAAAATAATTATTTTGAAAAAATCTAGGACATAAAAAAAGAACTATATTACTCTTAAACATTTATTTTTTCTTGATTTTTTAGGTATATTCTAAACATGCAAAACTACCATTCTTTACAACAATGAAACATTTTTAAATAATAGAAAATTATAAAATATTTTCCAAAATTTCTGCAATCCAGTACAAAAACCCACTAAATAAAACACCCACTCGCAAAATAAACGCTAATTTTAATCACTTAACTATGAACAATTTTAATACCTAACTAATTATATACAATTTCTTAACCGCCTTTATAAATCTGTGCCTTCTATAAACTGTTACCTAACCTAACTGACTACCTACAGAATCCTTTAACATTAGTTAATTTAAAAACTAATTTTTATTCAGTCTTTAAAATTAAACCTAGTTGGGTTGGGTAGGAATGAGACTGCAAAAGGGAATTAAAAATTAAGAAAATAACATATAATGAGGTAGGTATTAAAATAGTTTATCGTTTAGAGATAAAAAATATTGTTAATCTTATGAGTGAGTATTTTTTTTCAGTGGAACTTTGTACTGAAAAAGTTCAACAAATTTTAGTAATAGGCATGGGTAAAAATTTTTATGTAAATGTCATCTATTATTTTTTGTTTTTTAGTTTCTTTAAGTTTGCTTTAAGTTTATGTTGGTTCCTACAGTAACAGTCCCAAGCAAAGTGGGGCAAGGTGTAACAAAATTAAGGATTGGAAAGCATTTGACAAGGAGAAGGCACTGCTGGGAAGGTAAAGACATAGTTATGCCATTTCCTGCCCCACACACACCCATTAGTTTTATGCAAAAAATGTTAAAACATGTTATCATAAAAACTGAACATTTGAAACTCGATTACAGAGAAACTTGTGCTTAAAAGGTTACTATAGAGCATTTCGGTGATGATTTTGGAACACATTTGATAAGAAAGTCATAAATATAATGAATGTATTAGTCTAGAAGACAAAACAAATTTTAGATTTTGTTGATTTCTAATTTTTCATACACAAAATTATTTTGAAATAAAAAACAAAACCGCCATTGAAAAACAACCAGGAACTAAAAAGAAAAATATAATACATATTTACTTACAACTTCTTACCCATACCTATCAATTAAATTTGTTTCACTTTTTCAGTACAAAAATCCATTGAATAAAACACTCACTCGTAAGGTGAACAATATTTTTTATCTCTAAACGATAAACTATTTTAATACCTACCTCATTATATATAAGTTTCTTAATTTTTAATTGCCTTTTGCAGTCTCATTCCTACCTAACCTAATTAGGTTTAATTTTAAAGACTGAACAAAAATTAGTTTTTAATTAAATTAATGTTAAAGGATTCTGTGGGTAGTCAGTTAGGTTAGGTAACAGTTTATAGAAGGCACAGATTTATAAAGGCGGTTAAGAAATTGTATATAATTAGTTAGATATTAAAATTGTTTACATTTTAGTGGTTAAATTTAGCGTTTATTTTGCGAGTGGGTGTTTTATTTAGTGGGTTTTTGTACTGGATTGTAGAAATTTTGGAAAATATTTTATAATTTTCTATCATTTGAAAAATGTTTCATTGTTGTAAAGAATGGTAGTTTTGCATGTTAGAATATACCTAAAAAATCAAGAAAAAAATTAATGTTTAAGAGTAATATAGTGCCTTTTAAAATTCTTTACGCTATGATACCGGGTAAAAAAGAAAAAAAAAAAAATGAGAACATTTAAAAAAAAAAAATAATAATAATAATCCCCCCCCCCCCAAAAAAAAAAAGCTGAAAATTTCCAATTTTTTTATTTTTCTGGCTTGTTCCTGGATCAGAAGGTTTAATTCGATCTCAATATATTTTTTTAAATTTCAGAAGGCTTCACCAATCGTAACTTTTCTGTCCAAGAGCATTAAGATAAAACATTGAAACAAAAATTTTAAAAGTTCGCTAAAAGCACATGAAAATTTTCATTTTTTTCAAAATTTCAGGCTCGTTGTGGGATCGGAAGATATTATCCGATTTCAAATTTTTTTTTTTTTTGTAAGTCTACACCAATCGCAACTTTTCCGCACTATTATGATTCGAAAATAAAAACTTTGTTTTTTTCGCTCTACCCTAATGCTTAGTTGATGTTCAACAGAGTAAATAAATAAAAAATCAATAGGGAAAAGCCTTCAAAACGTGTTCATTTTAGATTTCAGTTAGCATAAACGTTGTGCTTACATGGACAAGTAAAATCATTAATAATTTAAAAATATAGTTTTGAAAAAAAATAATAAATACCCTTTTACATAGGAATGCGCTGTGATCATCACGGGTTTCCCTCTGATTTTCAAAACTACTGAATATCCGCACTTAAGTTAACATGCACTTATAATACATCAACATGCAATACAGTTTAGCCTTTAGTATTAAAAATAATATTAAATATATTACTTTTATATTTGCAAATAACGTAAATTTTATCTTTTATTCTGAGTTACATACATACATACAAACAAATCCACATGTGAAATTAATAAAAGCATATTAAAAAGAGGGAGACCATTAGCTACAGAGGAACTAGTTATAAACCAAAAAGAAAAAAACAAAGCTTGCGGGAGAGAACCTCCAAAAGATATCAGATTTGACAGTATTGATCATCGGAAAGAACACAGTACAAATAAACAATGATGTAAAATGTCAAAATGTAAAGGATTACAAGAGTACAGTGCACCAAATGTTCAATTCCTCTATTTTTTTTTTTTAACAAAAAAAAAAATAATAATTTCAAGACTATCATTTAAATTTATTTTTATCTGTTGAATGCATGGTGTAGCCATTTGACAACAATACTATTTTTAATTAGAAAGTGGTGAAAATTTAGAGTTAAATTTTTTAAAATAGTTTTCCATGTTTTCTTATTACATTGACAAACACATAATTTTTTTCTAAGAAAAATAAAAAATCATGCAGTGTAGGGTTAAAAACGAGGATTTAGCCTGGCATCATACAAAATTTTTTTTTCTTCTTTAGGCTAAAAACAAAAAGTTTAAATTCAGGAACTTGTGTTATTAACACAGGAAGGGCCATTTAAGTTTCAACATTTGCTCAGTGCACCTTGCGAGGTAGTATATTAATGAAAGTGAAACTACACCTTCTTTAATGTGTTTCAAGGATATGTAATTATGCTTGTTTATCGGTTGAGGGGTGGACATTAACAAATCCCTAGTGTTGGGCTGGACATCTCCCCACACTAGACATTTTGCCTCCTCATTTATCAGGGCAACATTTCCTATAGTCTGTTCTCATAATCATTCCTATCGTAAGAACATTTTGTGTTAGCGTCATAAATAGGGCTGCCCTTTTCTTTTTTTGGTGCATAGGTAAGATTTTTTCTAACTATTTCTTTGCTCATAAATTGTTGCTAGTTTGTTTCACTGAATGTGAAATTTTAGATTGCTGTTTACAGTGAAGCAGCATAATACTAGTACTTACTTTTTTACATAGTAACATCTCATTTTTATCATTATACTAAAAAAGTATTCAGTTAAGAAAGTGACTATTTAATGCAATGTTTTTTCATTTAAATATTAACTTAAAAATTGGTTCAAAAAACTCAGAAGAATACTATTGAGAGGTTTTTTCTAAGGATGTATGAATGGAAGCAAATCATTATCAGGATAAATTTTCAGTTGAAAGTATTGTTAAAACAAAGTAGTAGTATTTTACAATTATTAACATAAGATTGCATTTAATGGCATTTCTATTTAAATATTAGTAAATTTTAGTGATTTGTTTAGACATGTTGGTAAACAGCTCCGACACTAAATACTTCATCATTCCATACAAATCAAATTAAATTTACTGTTACACAATAGGAATTGTGTGCAGACTGAACCAAGATAAAAAATAGGTATTTCTGAATCAGTTATCTAGTTTATATAACATTTTACTATGAATTTATCTTTTGTTGTGTACACTATTTCCTACATTTCTTTTTACTGGCCTTGATTTTGTTTGCTTCATTTTAATCTTGCCCCTTCCCCATATACAAATAAAAAAAAACATATAAATAAAAAAATATTTTTCGTTTGCTGTTTATCAAAATATGATACACTTTAAAAGTGCAAAACTAATATAAAATATAAATAGTTGACAATGATGACACTGAACAGAAGTCCGTTATTCCTGAAATTTAGTATGTAGCATTTAAAAACATTTTTTTTTTGTAGTAATGTTAAAAGCAATTTAAGTGCATTAAAAAATTTATATTTTGTACGAGCATTACAAATTTAATAATTTTCTTAATTTCTAACTTACTCATCATTTTTCACAGAGTATTTGAGTATTACATTTTTAAAGCATTTGTGCAACTAGTTTCAGTTATTCAGTTACGGTAAGCATTGCTAAAGGCAAACCAGCTCTGGTAAAAATCAAGGATGTTGATTCTGGTTGCCTTTGGCAAGTAAAAGCAAGTTTATTAGTCACCTTTCCTTTTTTTCTAGTTGTCACTTTGTTTTTAATTCCTCTCTCCCCAGTATAGTAACTAAGTAATAAACTGCTACTAAATACTATATGTTTGAATAAAGGTTAATATAAGTTATTAGTGGTGTTAAAAAAAAAAGCGAGGATTGGTTCAGAAAATATTTGTTTAACAACAGACTTTTACTGTAAATTTCTTTCAAGAGAATATTTACTTTACACTTACTTTATACTTTACAAGTACATGTATGGTACTAAATATATAGATATATTTGTTTGTGAGAAATCTTTGACGGGTTGGATATTGTAGCTTTACTGAATCATTATTATTTTAATACAAGTTAAGTGGGGTGTTTTTAATTCGTTAGCATATTTCTTAATCTCCCTTACGCATTAAATTTTCCATGTGTTATTGATATTTATTTTTAAATACATAGATGCTGATACCAAATCTGTATCAGTGAAGTTATTGCACTTTTTGTGATTAATTTTATAATTTTAATAGTGATGAGTCATGTTATGAATTGTTTTTTTCATTTGTTGTGCCATAATGTGCATTTTGCAGTTTCAATATAAATTGCAGGCCAAAGATTGTAAAATTGCTAGGAAGATAAATGGATACAGTTCGCATGATGTACGGAAGCCTTCAATCCTTTATAAGTTATGTATGGTTTCTTTTTGTTTGATTCAAAAGAAACTTCAATAATAGGCAATGACTATAATATTTTGATTATTTTATTCATAACTAAAGTAAAAGGCATCAACTATATGTTACTAAAAGTGAAAATTAGAGAACTGTGAATTACATTAAAGTAATTATGTGAAAATATGAGTCTCCTTGAGTTATCTGCATAATTGTAATACTTGATGCTGAAATATATTGAGAAAATGTGAATTAATGTGAATTTATTTTAGAATGCATTGTAAAGAGGTTTAAAAATAAATTGATACGCTTGCCTCTCTCTTTATTGTTTTAATTTCTTTTCAATTCACAGATTTATTGGGTTGTGAAAATAATTAAATACTTAATGCACAGTTTTTAGATCAAACTTCACTCTCTCTTTTTGACTCTCACATGCTTATATAATGAAAATTTTATGTTTTTGAAAGAAACAAAAATTCATGGCTTTCATTGTTTTTGTTTTAATGTGTTTTTGAGGCATAAATTATGTAAAAATTTTCAACACCCCCCCCCTTTCAAAACTGATCTAAGTCGTCTTTGAATCGATAAACAATCAATGAATCTCCGTACAAACTCTTAAGTTTTGTTTAAAAAGATTGAGTTTAAAAAGAATGATACCCAGTAGCAAGAAAGAACTGGTTCTTTGTAACATATTTTATATGAATGCACTGTTTTATGGTTAATTCTGAATGTGAAATTCAAAACGAGTAGGATCTTAAACAAATACAGGAAGACATAAAAAAGCAATGTTTCATTTTAATCTCTGCTGCAGATACAGTTTTTGCATTTAGCGCAGCAGTATAGTATTATTTGGTTCAATACTTTTATTACATGACATTGTTTTGAAAAAGGCGTATAAATCCCTGAGATGAAACTAATCCTTCTGATGCAGATAAGAGCAAAAAAAAGTGACATTATATGATAATGGATATGTTGGGGAAATTCAAATGAAAAGATGAAACTGGTACTCCTCAGCAGTGGAAGTTTCATCCAATTGTGGGACATAAAATTTAATAAAAATTATTTAAAAATTGAAAGTTCGACCCAATTACACTGTGCGGCAAAAAAAAACCTTGAAAACGCTTCTGGTATTTTGAAGGCTGATACTTACGTAAAATGACCCCCTGAATCCGAATATGACCCCCGTTTTCCCCCATCTCATATCAATTTTTTTTAAAACGGCCTCCTTTTTTTTCATTTTTCCTTAGTTTCAGAGCTATTATATTTTTTTGGAGGGGAAAGGAGCCTTATATTCACCCCTAAATTTTTTTGGAGGTCAAGAGAGACTCAAAGTTTAAAATCATAAGCACCGAGAAAAAATCGGGGAATTTGGGGGGGCGTAGTCCCCCAAAATATTTGAAAAATCACCAAAAACGATCTTTTTATTCTAGTTTCTTTAAAAAGACCTTTAAAACATTTTTTCCAGTTCAGAACCAGAGTATAGGATCCGCTCCTGGGTCAGAAAAAATTTTCACGCTGTAAAATTAAAAAAAAAAAAATTAAGATAAAGCTCTAAAAATCGCACTTTGCACTCGAGTTTTAAAGCAGGTCTTCAGCCAAGAAAACAAAATTGTGGCTGATTCTTATGTCAAATGACCCCCTATTTCCAAATATGACCTCAGTTTCCCCCATCCACCCCCTCTTTCCAGAGAGCGCCCCCCCCCCCCAATTCAGAGTCATTTTACAAAGAAGTAAAAAATAAAAAATAAAACTGCTTTAAAAAAAACGTATTTCCGAATTTAAAAAAGTTTTTTGAGGAAGGGGGTGAATGGTGCTGGTTTACACATTTTTATCTAAGTCTCTCAGTTTGCTATACATATTCATGATTTTCAACTTTGCACCTCTCTATATATCTATAAGAGTGTTAACGGTTAATGTCAAGCTCCTTTAATCTGAAAATCAAAATATTGGCTCGGAAGCCGTTGAAAACTGAAAAACAAGAAGGAGGGGGGGGGGAGGCTTTTTGTGAAAGTGATAATTTATAGTATTTGGAAAAAATGTGTCACTTTGCAGAAGAGTCAGCCAGAACAGTGTCTTCTTTCATGCGGACCTGCGATGCGACTGATATGCAACGAGCCACCCTTACGAGAAAAAAAAATATATTTTTTTTAATTTTATGATTTATATTCTACAAAGCGAAATAATTTCGAACACATTTTTCAAAGAAAAAATCGAATACTCTGATTTTTTACAAAAAAAAAAAAAGTTTAAAACGTCTCTTAGAAAAACAGGAAAAGAAGTTTTTTTTTTTTTTTTTTTGGGGGGGGGGGTATACCGCCCTAGTTTATATTTTTGGTACACATGTACATGATTTTGAACTTTGAACCTCTGTTGCCTTTTAGAATTATGTTAACGGGTTACGTAATGTACTTTTCCCCTCCAAATTAGTAAAATGACTCTGAATTGGGGGGGGGGGGTGCTCTCTGGAAAGAGGGGGTAGAGGGGGGAAACTGAGGTCATATTTGGAAATGGAGGGTCATTTGACATAAGAATCAGCCACAATTTTGTTTTTTTGGCTGACTACCTGCGTTAGAACTCGAGTGCAAAGTGCGATTTTTAGAGCATTATTATTATTATTTTTTTAATTTTACAGCGTAAAATTTTTTTCTGACCCAGGAGCCATAGAAGCGGACCCTATACTCTGGTTCTGCATCGAAAAAAATGTTTTAAAGGTCTTTTTAAAGAAACTAGAATAAAAAGATCGTTTTTGGTGATTTTTCAAATATTTTGGGGCTCTACGCCCCCCCAAGTTCCCCGATTTTTTCCCGGTGCTCATAATTTTAAACTTTGAGTCTCTCTTGACCTACAAAAAAATTTAGGGGTGAATATAAGGCTGCTTTCCCCTCGCAAAAAAAAAAAAAAAAAAATAGCTCTGAAACTAAGGAAAAATGAAAAAAAGGGGAGGGGGGCGTTTAAAAAAAATTGGTACGTGATGAGGGAAAACTGGGGTCATATTCGGATTCAGGGGGTCATTTTACATAAGAATCAGCCTTCAAAATGCCAGAAGCATTTTCAAGGTTTTTTTTTGTCGCACAGTGTTATTAGCTTTAAAGTAACACATGTATAAATTGCATAAGATAGAGCAGAAAAAAATAATTGTACTCTGCAAAAATTAATGTAAAACTTGAATTAAAGTTATTTTAGAATGAGTTAAATACTTTAATTATTATGCTGATATTATTATTTTGTCTCTTTTATCATATACCATAGACTACAATAATAGAACTCCCTTAGACACTTACTTGCTCATGGAGGGTTCCAAAAATACTACTTACCTTATTATCCAACTTGAAAAAAAAGTTACAAATTCAGTTAATTGAGAAATCAACTGGTAATTAATCATAGGATGAGCCAAAAACAGACACACGAGGCAAAAAAAAAACAAAGTTCCGGTTTGTACTAGGTCGACCAGTTTACTTATTCAAATTACATCCATCACCACATTCCAACTATACATAGTTATAAATCAACTACGCATGCAGTTATTTTATTTTTAGAGAACAATTAACCTTTAGGAACCGGACGGTACACATGTTGTACCATAAGTCTTATCTAGTTTAGAGGACGGGGTTGAAATTTTCACTCAAACCCTTTAAAGCCGAGGATTTTTTCAAGGTTTCATACGTCTGGTACGACAGTTTATACCTTCTCTTTTCAATGGAAAAGAAATCTATGATTAAACTGTCGTACTACCTGGGTCGAAAGAAAAGTTCCTATATGAACAGCCCGGATCCAAAAGGTTAAAATAAAAATGTAGTATTTAGAAAAATGTTTATTGAAGGCAAATATTTTTAATTAGACTGTAAAAAAATATTTTTAAAGTATTTGTTTTTATGTAAGAGAATTTCATAATTAAAGGCAGTAATTGTGTTATCTATTCTTTTTATTCTAATTGCATGCGAAATAATGACACTGATAAAAACTCTTGCTGAGGTTGGTAAAAAGTCTTGCAGCCTTTGAACTTTATATTGAAATTCACATCTTTTGTCATGAATGGTATTAGAGAAATAAGGTCCAATATTGATATCTTCTTAGAAAGATGTATGTAAAGCTATTGTGATACATTTTTTTCTTTTTTTTTTGAGTGTTAAAAGAATTATTCTAACTATTTTGTTAAGTTCCAGCAAATTAAAAAAAAATAAATGCAATAATCTTCAGCAAAATGGTGCAAATGAAATTTTTTGGAGATAATATTTCCTTTCTTAATGCAAAAGAAGAATAAATAGGGGGGGGGGATTCAATTTGTAGCTAAAATTCAACACCCATTCCAATACCATTGTCTTGTTATACACATTAATTTCCTTTCAAATATTCGTATGTTAAACACACAAAATGTAAAAATATTATAGAATGTAAACTTATTTCAATTCAGTGAATCATTGAAAAAATTGGAGAGTTAAAAAGTTGTGCATAAAAGTTCATTAAGTGGGGATATTGTAAAGAAAAGGTTTTTAAAGTTACATATTCCTAAATTGTTAATATCAAAGCTACTGAGCAGATTAATAGATTCTCAATACTATTAATAATCCAGTTCTAATTTTTATTCAAATATTAAAGAAGATTAAGATTTTTTTTTTTTATGAAAATATATCTTTATGGCAATATTTTTACCAGTTGCATTAGCTGCTGAATAAATAAATCTAAAGCTAACTGGAGTTTTATGATATTTTGGAGTCACATAAAGGTGAGAAAGACTGAGTGAACTACGACGTGGCATTTTGAAAGGTTTATAATCTGGTAAATGTCAAACTTTCTACTCATGCGTAATTAATTATCTGTGGACAGTGACAAATAAAGACTTTTCTAATTAAGTAACATGTTCCAGTGAAAAATGATTGATTTTGTATAAGCTATATCATTAAATGTGAAATATCATTGAAGAAATAAATCTTAAAAGCACGACTTAATGTCTCCTAAAAATTACTATGACAAATTGTAAAATCAAAATGAATTTTAATTAAATCAAAATAAAGTTTTTCAAGTTTGCAAAAAAAGGAATTTTTTTATCGTAGTTTTGAAATCCTCTGGTTTACAGTTCAAAAAGAAAAAGTCTAAATTTCCTAAATTTTTCAATTTATAATTGATGTTTTTTGAAGTTAACATGATTATGCTTAAATATTGTTAATACATTTGGGGGGCAAAAGCATAAGAAAAAAGTAATTTTTTTTACAGTGAGAAAAAAGTCAAAACAGCGATTGTTTTTAGAGAAAATAAAAGTGCTAGGGGTATTCATGTTTATATGGTAATTGGTTTAAGAGCTATCATCATGTTCACTGAAATAGTTATCTTACGCAGAACAAATTAATAAATCTACAAGTTTGACCAAATATTCATTAATATCCTTTCGGTGAAAGCAGTCACATTATATTGAATGAATGTAGGAAGGTTAAAAGGTGAACAAATATTTCTCAGGGTTGGAATTGATTTTGTAGTTTTTACAGGTTTCACAGTATTTATTTTGTTACATGATGTGCAAGGTATTTTGTTACATGATGATTAAGTTCACATAGTTCAAATTATTTCTGTTAAAATGTTGTTTCAGCTTTGTTTTCTATTTATTACAAAACTATTAATTAAAGTTAGTATCATTTTGGAAAGTCATATTAATTGGGTAATTTTCATTTTCTTCTCCTAATGAATTATTTTTTTACTACATACATTGCTATCAAAAATTCATTAGTTTGGAAACTGCTATAATTCTATATGTAAATGTAAAAAGGGCAAATAGTAACAAGCTCAAAGCCTAGCTATGCTGATTTTAGGAAACTTGTCAATCCTGATTTAGGTCAAAAGCCTTATAAACCTAATTATTCAATTGCAAGTTAGAGCAAACGTCCAAATGCCTGCAACATTTTTGAAATAATTTTTCCTCATTTAAAAATGAGCCTGGGATTTAAAAAGTTTAACACTATGACCTCTGGCTCTGTCCTATTTGAACAGGTATCTTAAAATTCATTTTATTAAAAATAACAACCATTCTACTCTTATAGAAATAAAAAAGAAAGGAAGAAATTCTACTGTCACCCAATACAACATTTTAAGAGTCAAAAAGAGTTTAGTGAAATTTAAATTGAGTTCCAGATATTCTTTTATTCATTTTTGAGGGAGAGAGAGAAGAAGTATGTGATAAAAAAAAACTAATAATGCAGTAGAAAGGAAAGTTATGCAACTACATTACAAAAATATTAAATGCAACCTATAAACATACAGTATTTTGCTCTAACTTGCATATTATTTATACAGTATATGGTTGTCTGGATTAAGAGAGGTTTGGTTTACTAGTGTTAAGATTAATGAGGATTTACTGTAATGCAAAAGAGAAGAGAGAGAGAGAAAAGACATTAAATATAAGACATTAAAAAAAATGTTTAGGTTCAAAGTGATTTATTAATGTTTTATTAAAGAACATTTCAATATGTTTTAAACAAATAATTTGAACAAAGGTATGCAATAACATTTCAAATAAAAACAACTGGTGTTCATGTTCATATAATATTAAACTCACTCAGATACAATGATAAATGTAAATTTATGAATAGCCACTGCTTTTTATGCATATTTATTTCTTTATTGTATATGTTTTATAATATGCTAAAAATAGTTATTAGCATTTTAAATATTGTTTAGAATCTCTTTAACATTTTTGTTACTGTGAAAACATACAAATTGAGCTATTGCGCTATGATTTTAACATACCCTACACTTATAAAGATGACATTTACATTTTAAAGAGTGCTTTTAAAACATTTTAAAATAGTTGAAATATGTTTTACATTAACAATCTTTCGGGGTGAAGAAATGTGCCATATTTGAGCAAGTGGTGGTAGTTTCAACAAGGAAACAATATTGTGCTCACAAAATGTCTCTTGACAAACAAGTAAAACATAATGTCTGACTTTTTCATTCTGCTCCAAGAAGCAAATGGTCCAAGAAGCTGCAAATGTGTTGGATATACAGCACTCTGATGAGTGTTGTATGTCCAACGCATTTGCAGCTTTAGAATGGGGAAACAACAACATTCTCTGGTTTATCATTTCTATATCATGTGGCTTATTCTGAACTACAGAGATTATTTCTTTATGTTTATGTAACTGATTGACTTCAATATCATAAAACAGCAAACCGCTCAGTTGCAATATGTTTTCTCTGTTAGGTCTTTAGTACCTGGAATTCATTTAAAAAATTCCAATGAAAGAGGAAACACATCCCTGTTATATTAATTTTGAATCAGATTTATAGAGGTACTAGTATTGAGTGATTATATTTTACATTTTATTTTAGCAACCATATTTTCTTTTCCATTTTCATCAGAATGTTTTGTAATCCTAACATTCACCAATCCCATTAAAACTAATGTTTTAATTAGTGAGATTCTGCTGTATTAATTTTTGTATAAATGGAGCTACTATTGAAAGCCCAAAGCCCAGAAAAGAAGCTTTAGTTTTTTTTACTCTCTGTGCTCTTTTTATTGTATACTTTACTTTCGTATTATGAACCTAAAGTGGTAAAAATGAAATATTTGTTGTATACTTTACATTACTATACATTATGAAATAAAATTGATTAAATTGAAATCCCAATATCAAGGAACAATTACTTAAGAATATTATCAATTTGGGCAAAGTACTTTTCAAAGTAGTTTTTTGTCCGCTCTCTCCTCTCCCCTTTTTTGCATGACACTACACTTCTCATTCAATAATGCCCCATACTTAATGAAAAAGATGTAATGATCTCACATACCTAAGTAATATGCTGATACACTTTCTTTAGAGCCTGTTGTACATAACAGAGGTAGCATAATCGTGCTAAAAATGCTCCAAGAATAATAATTAAGAGTGCAACTAGTTCAGAGCGACTAGTCTGACATGCAAAATGTTGTGAAGGTACTGTGGATAATGAAAAGAGTGATTGCTTATGCTGTCATAGGAAATTGCTCTCCAGCTCATGATTCCTGACGTAAGTTCAAAGTGTCTGCAGACGGATTAGCTCTTAGTACTAATCTGGACTTGACTTTCTCCTAGTCAACACTTGTTCATTACTCCTTCCTCCCTCAAGACTACTTTTTCTCATCGGAAAAGTCAACAGATCTTCACTATGCCCTTCAATGCGCTTTGTTTCAATGTTACTGGAACTGTTGATAGCAGTGATTTAAGATAAGTGACATTATGCTATAGGGTATTGAACTTAGAACTGTTAAGCAAATAATCAATTTTCATTCTGTCACTTCAGAATGAATATAATTTATGCTATGGATATTCATCAGTGTCAAATGTTGAAAACAGGTTTTCTTCTCAAAACCATGGTCTTGTTGATCCTTCTCATGGCTATTGTTGATGCTACTTATTGTTCATAGCAATTCTATTCTTGTTAGGTCTCTGCTGTATCACAAACGAAAAATTCACTCTTTCGTTGTCCTAATGCATAACCTCATTCAAATTCTGTAAGCTACTCTTCCTGCTTTCATCTGAAAGGTATTGTTGACTCAAAAATGTCTAAATCAGGAATGAAAATTTTTTAATAAGTTTATAATGTATACTCACAGCAAATGTGGTTTTTGTGCACAATGTCTAAATTGAGAATTAAAAAATTCTCACTAAGTTTATAATGCATACTTACAGCAAATGTGTTTTTTGTGCTTATTATTTTTTTTTCTGATACTTTGACACTACTCTTATCCATTTAGCAAGAAATGTAATGTACATTATCATACATCTGTGCAAGCATGTCGAAAAGTCTTTGTTTATATCTTGTCTGACACAAATCTTTCTTGGTGCTGAGATTTTATTTTCTGCTAGTGTGTTATGCTTCATCTGAGAGAATTCTAAAATATTTTGTTAATATTTTTAATATCATAATATCTGTTTCATGTTTGTGTTTGTGCTGGGGGGGGGGGGAATCAATCTTTTAGGTAAGAAATGCTTCCTTTTTTATCTTTCTTGAACTAAAACTCTTTTGTAAAATGTAACAATAAATTGATTCATGTGTACTTCAATTTAATAAAGCTAAACATAGGCTGGGCGATGAAGGATTTTTTACATTGTGATGAATCTGTATCCTTATAGCATTCTGTATCAAAATATTTTTAAAGCTTTACTTAAACTTGCTTGTTTAAAATTAGAAAATATCTACAAAATGTTAAAATGTATATTATGCCAGATACTTACAGATTCTAATACCATCTAGAAATTATCAAAAAAAAGCAATGAATATTGCATACATGTGTTTTGGGATTAAAAGATGTGAGCTTATAAAAGCAAACTCATGAATTCCATTCATAAGCTCTTATCTTCTTACATTGAAAAAGGGATTCTTTGTTACACCAAAATGTTTGTATGCAATTTTTACTGTTATTTTGCACTTCAAACATTTTTTTTTTATTTTTTTACATAGAGTGATTATATGATAAACTTTTTTCATCAATATATTTTTCGTTAAGAGCTAAAAAAATTACATTTCTTACATGTTTTAGAAGAAGTGAGCATCTCTTTGTTTGCTAATGATGCTTCCATTAACGTTTGTTTGAAACGCGTTTTCTACTAACTTTCCACACTTTAGTTGTTAAGCCAGATGGCTTGACATATTGCTAATTTAACATTGGTGCGAAAAAATTATTTAATTGATGCAGCAACAATCCTGGACCAGTGTCTGTATGTCAGCGCTTGGATTTGTAGTTGGTGAAATATTATGTATTGGTTTAGAGAAAAATTCTAAACCGGTTTGTGGATGTACACCATTTTTTTGCAATGCATTGCCCAGCCCTAATAGATTTAGGTTTTAATTTTGATGAATTACTATACTACTTTTTTTCTGATTTAACTAGTTTTGATGCATGAAAAGAAAAAAAAAAAACAACCCTCTTAAGTTCCATGTTTGAAAATATGTATGCTTTAGAGAATCATTTTGGCTCTTCTGTTGTAATGAAATTTGTTAATCAATTAAACTTTTTTTAAATGTCTATAATTTAAACATCTGTTTATTTAGTTTCCAAGCTGAATAATCGTGTAATATACTGCTTGTTTCCGTTTACCCCCCCCCCCCCTCTTTAAAAAATTGTGATTGGTGAATCACTTCAGGTTTTAAAATAATTCTAATATTAAATTTAAATAATTTATTGTTATCATCATCATTATTTCTAGGTTCAAATGTTGGTAGGTTTTTGAAATTCAAAGCATGGATAATGTACGATTTCTTAGCTGTGAATCAATAAATGCACCTTTTTAATTATCTTTTTTCAAGTTTCAAAATTCATTGAAAATGTTTATGTGAGAAAGGATTTGATAATTCTTAAAGAGTTCTATCTTTTTTTGTCTTATTTTCCTGCAAAAAGTTATTGCCAAGTAAATGCATTTTTATGAAGTTTTTGATTGTTGAATAACAAAATTAATAAAATACACTTATGGATGCAAAAAGCATGACCAGTGATAGATATTGAACCTATTAGATTCAGTTTATTAACGCCCAAATGTGTATGAAGCACCCTCTTAGTGCTATTCCTCTCCACTGCAAGTAACAACTGTTTCTACCTGACTTCAAATTACCTATAAACCCAATAAAGCTGTAAATTTCAAGATTATGTATATGTGTCAGTGTTAGAAATAAGCGGTCACTAGTAAAGGTGTAACATCAATGTCGATGTTTCGGAAACATCGATGTTTTACTGCTGATGTTTTTTCTATTTCAGTCAATGAATTCAGTTTAATGTTTTTTTCGATGGCGATGTTTTATATTTTAGCAAAAATGATTTGTTTAAATGTGTGATAATTATATTTGATTGAAAATGTATATCTTGAATCAGTAGTTGCAATATTTATCTCATTCGATAACGTTTTGATTGTTAGCAATGTTCGACAAATACGGCTGATTTGCCTTCGCCGCTATTTTTTTTCTTCTGTTTTACATTTCAGTAAAAAAAAATCAATTAAATATGCGAGAAAATGTTGTACATCGTCAATAAGTAGTTATTCATTAGAAAAAGTTTTCAGTAATTACTTTCTATGTTCTATTACGGATGTTTTTAGACGTCGTTGTTTTGCAATTGATGTTTTTTTGACGTTGATGTTTTCATATTTCAGCAAAAAAAAAAAAAAAAGAAGAAGTTTTGCAAAAATATGCTGTAAAGCATTGCATTGTTAGTTAGTAATTGCAGTGTATGTCTCACACGGCAGAGTTTTCTATAATTGCCATCAATGTCTTATGGTCGATGTTTTTTCGGGAAACAATGAAAAATCGCGATGTATCCAAATGAGTGAAAAAGTTGGTGCATTGTAACGAGGTGCTACTATGCATTCAAATTTGTCCCAGAAAAACTGAAAAAAAGATCAATGTTTTTTGGTCGATGTATCAACACCATCGATGTTTTAATTTCTAACATTAATGTTTTTAAACATTGATTTTTTGTCATTGATGTCGCACTCCTAGCCGTTAGTCACATTTTGCGACCAAAGATTTTGATTTGATGCCTAGATTTTCAACAATGGCTGCAAAATTTGACACCTAAGGTTTTGGATGAAATTGAAGTTTTTCTTTCTAACTAATCGTGACTATTACCCGAATGATAAATTTGAAATAGCAATTCAAAATGCAAATAATTTTGTCCTTAAAAAATCTATTTCTGTTGTTTATTTTGCAGATCTTTTTTAATATGCTGTCCTGCTTTTCTATTTAATAGTTTTTTCTTTGTATTTGGATACATATATGTTTAATTCATTGAAAATAGCACCTAGATTGTTCATTTTGATGCCTAGAAACTTTTACTTGGAGTCATCAAGACGCCTAGATTTAAATTCTTATTTCTAACACTGATGTGTGTATAGATTAGCAAGACTGTACGTACTTATAAGATTGTGAAGCAAGCATAACTTTTTAGTTAAGCTTTAATCAAGTTTCAAAATTCAATGAAAATTTAAACCGTTTAATAATGCTTAAAGAGCTTTATCTTATTTATTTCCTTTATTCATGTTTATTGCACTGCATTCAAAACATGCTTTTCAGCTTGATTTTGAAAATTTAATGAAACTTTTAAAATTGTAAAGCTCAGTTGATCAAAACAGATGCATTGCTATGCAAGACTATGCATTATAATATATATATATACTTAAACTATTAAGCACCAGCTCAAAAGGAGAAAAGAAAATATGTAAGATATCCTAGCAAAATACAAAATTGAAATTATAACACTGCGGAAGGAATCAAGCTCTGAAATTTTATATTAGTCAAAAATTTATTGATTTATATTTTTCTATTTTCTGATAAATATATTTGCTAATTAGAATAAGTAAAATGGTATTGCTTTTGTATGATGTTGGTAATATGTAGTTTTAATAGTTTATCTCTATTCAGGAACAAACAAGCAAAACTGCAGAAAGAACTGGAAGAAGCTGCCAGAGAACCTGTCACTATTGATACTTCCAAGTAAATACCTTATTTTATATACGATTTTATATGGTATGTAATTATGTGTGCTTGCTAGTCTCACATATTAGTTTTCATTAACATCCTTATATTTTTGTATCTTTTATGTTGGCCCATCCTATTGTTTTTAATATCATAAATAACACAGAACATAACTTATACTAATAAAAATTATGCCAATGAACGTAAAGTGCAGTATCTGAAGTTTTTTCATTTTTTTTGTCATCTATTGTATTTGACTTTATTGTACAAGCTTACTTATTTGATTTCTGCTGAAAGTAATGCACTAAAGAACAGTCAAATTTCAACATTTCCCTATATTGTTAGTATAGAATCTAATACACATTTCTTCAAATATCTGAAGAACTCATTTCTGCAGATACTGTGCTTTACCTTTCTATGACAGAATTATATTTGTAATGTATATGATCTATGATAAATGCCACACACACACATTATCTAATTATTATTTACATGTAGGAGAAGCATAAAAATTATAAAAAGAATAAATAAAAAAATCCGATGGTAATCTAAGTTTCACTGAAAGAATATAGTTTGACATGAGTTTTATCAATCTACTGTTGCATGAGTCATATAATATAGTTAATATTTTCTTTTTTTTTTTTTTTTTTTGCCTAAGATGGACCCTTATGGCATATTCAAACCTTTGCTAATGTATACAACAGCTTTCCAGTGTATACACTGCTTATTGCATGTTATTTTTTTCAAGCTGCTTTCATGTTATCCGTAAAAATAATCCTCTTAATGTATTTAATAAATACAATTTGTTGAGTAATCGATAGAAATTTTTCTTGGTGCAACAGTAGTACCAGAACATTAGAATAAATGGTTACTCAAACAAAAGTGACGAGTAGCTACTGGTTCTGAGCCCAGCCAAACTGGTACTAGTCAGTTTATGAATCCACAGTAAAGATCAAGAGCCTTCTGAAAACAGTTCACCTTATTGCAAATAAAGTTGCTTCTGCTGACAACTACTCCACATGTCTACAACCCCATGAAAGCATTTTTTTTTCTATTTTTGGATTAGCCTGTCACTTGAATTGCTCCACACACTATCTTCTGATTCTGTCTTTTGTACAAATCAAATCCATCAGTATCTTCCATTTTAATAAATTTAAATTACTGAATCCTTTTTTACTTTCCTCTCTCTTATTGGAGACTACACATTAAATGCTTTAAGTCTACTTATTAACCTAGTAACCTTTCTTTGAATTCTTTCTAATAAGTTAATATATTTTATAAGATAAGGACACCAAAACTGAACTGCATACGAGCCAATATTTAGAAAAGTGCCAATTTGAAGTTGGAGTTTTCTGAAAAAAAAAATTTTTTTGCAGAAAAAAACTAATGTTGGATTTTAAGTCTAAATTGGGTCTAAATGCAAAAAAATAAAAGGGGGGAGGTCAAGGAAGTTATTTACCCCCTCCTTAGATTACTCACTTTTAAGCCGTTACAGATCTGATGAATGTTACAGATCTGATGTTAATATGAGCTACATATTTGAGTTTGCTTTCAGTCGTCGTTAACATCTCTAAATATGATATCATTTCCTTGCATTTTTAACATAGAATTAAGATAATTATATTAAAATATATATATTAGGCTAAAAAGTCAAATTTCATTATAAAAAGCATTTCTTGGAAATAAAAATGAGCGATAAGGTTTTTAGATAAAATAAATTATGAGATTACCAAATCCAAGCTAATAAAACATTTGTTTTGTTTTGAAACAACACACAACTTCAACTTTTTCAACACACAACTCTGCTGCTTGCTTTTCTTTAATTAGTTGCAGGAAATTTAATTTCTTGATCAGAAATTCAAATTTAGCATGCTAGTTATTATCTAGTTACTTAGTGAAGTTATGAGAAATTGAAGCACAAAAAAAAATAAAATAAAATAAAATAAATAAATAGATAAATAAATAAATAAATAAAATAATAATAATTAATTAACTTAATTTCTGCAGTGTCACTTTTTCTTATTTTACTAACTTCTATTGTAAGGTCATACAAACCACAAATGAAGCAATTGTACTAAAAACTCATTGCTTTTCATTTTTTAAGAACAAAAATATTCAATATATGGCTAAAACCTATGATTTTTGCTTTTTATAATTCTGAAACGTGTGAGTTAGTTCTGTAACATATTCGCTGTTTTTCAATGTTACCGCTATGACTGTTACCGATCTGACAAACTGACAAAGTTTTTTTTTTATTTCCGAGTCGATCGCACTAAATCAAAATCAAACACGTGGTTTTTTCACTTGTAATAAAGAACTATACTTATATATAAAATAATTTTTAAAATTATAAAAACTGCGCATTTTAGAGCGTGTTACCGATCTGATGACTCTAATGACACACATTTTATAAAATCCCTTTAAAAAATCTTACATACAATTTTAGGTGCAGAAATGCAAATTTTTAATTACGATTCGATAAAACATCCCACCAGGTACTCAGTATCACGTGGTATAGGTGCAGGAAATGATTTTGGGAGCCTAAACATAGATCGGAAGTTATTGTTACCACTCTGACGGCGGAACTTGGGACACGCTTATTTCGCATTGGCTAGAAAATCAGAAATCGATTAAAACAAAAATGAAGTAAAATATTAACAAAGGGGTAAAAATAGAATCGTTTTTCGTGCAAGTGCATTTTTTTGGGAAGTTAGCAAGTGCGCATGACCTGTTTGCATGCTAAGCTTTGCTACTGGGGACACGTTACCGATCTGATTTTTGATCTATAAAAACAATATTTTCTGAAGAAAAGAAAATTTTTTTTCTGATGTTATTAGATGAAATGAAAGCAGAACCTTGTCTTCTTTCTGGGGAAAATTATTTTTTTAACTAATTATTGAAATACCAGTGAAAATTCACTTGGGACTCAAATTGGCACTTTTCTAAATATTAGCTCATACTCTAAATGAAATCTTACCACTTGCCAATCTCCTGAATAATAAGTAGAAGTACTTCCTTAGAAACTATCCATTAATAACAAGTTCAAGCATTCTGATGTTCCCTGCTACTCATCATGGTTGATTAAATTTTAACTCCTGACTTAATAATGTACCCAGATCGATAACTCTTTACTTTACTAGTGATGGATCCTTGGGAATAGTAACAGCCTGCTTGCTTATTCCATGACTTAAATGACACATTTAATATTTCCCACCACTGAATTATATTTCCCACTTGATTGCCCACTTAAACATGTAAGGGTGAATATCAGGAAAAGTGCTAATTTAAGTCACAAATGAATTTCTCAAGCACTTCCAAATAAAAACCAAAAATTTTTCTTTTTTCATACAGTAAACTACGTCGCACATACAATCCATGGCAAAATTTTCATGTTTTACTTTAATTTGTGACAATAGTACTCTTTTAATTGCCTCAATGTCATGTCGGCAGCGCGTCACACATTCGAATCGCAAAGTTCAAAAAAATCCTGTGGGTTATAAAATATCGCAGCAGAAACAAATACAAAAGGAAATAACGTGTTTTATGTTCATCTATGACGAATGACTCTTGTGTTACAGATAAAATGAATTTAAATCAATAAAAAAAAAGCAATTTCTGCTTGTCACAAGTTTTCATAACATGACGAGTGAGCCAACTTCCGGAATGATAAAATCTAGACAAAACATTTTTTGGCGCCAAAAAATTACGCTGGGTGAAGCTCTAATATGTGATGTTTCAGTTCCGATAGAAAATTTTCACTTCGGCTGCATTGAATTACAGGTAAGATTTTTTCAATCTTGACTTTTCTGTTTCTACCAAATGAAGTGTCACGTCGGCAGCGCAAATTAAGACTCAAAATAAATTAATTTTTCAATCTATTTTTGCATAATGGAAAAGAAACCTATTGCCATGGGTGAAATAAGGTGTTTTTATTTTTGAATCTTTAATTAGGAATATTCAGCTATCATATTACGGGAAATTTGTCATGTCGGCAGCGCCGAAGTAGAAGATATTTGTTACGAAACTGGTGCGTGCGTTACCGATGTTTTTTCGCAATTATTTCTTCATGTTATGAGTTGAGTTTTAAAAAACAAAGATAATTTCAAGTGAATCGTTTTTCCTGCCAAATTTTCCATTATTGGAAGCAGTTTATTTACTATTTTTTTTTTTTTTTTTTGTAAATGCTTCAAAAACAACAATTTTTTCACAAAATTTGAGTTTTCAATCAAAATTATTTCCATTTTTTTACCCTCTTTTCCTTTACATCAATATTCAGACCTTCGTTCGTAACTAATGCACCCAAAAATATGATTTTGTTTTAAAATGGAAAACTTACGAACAGTTTAGTGCAAATCTCCCTCCCCCGCCAAACTCTGATTTTCTTGAATTAATTTCGTTTTTAAAGATGGTGTTAAGAATTTTATTTTATTTTGATTTTCTAACTATTAACCTACTTATCTTTTTGAAAAAACTTTGTCGCACAAATTTAAACTTTAACTAACTTTTAATTGGTCTCTAATTTTATTTATGAACCAAAAAAGCGTTCAAGCTGTGTAAGTGTTATTATATTCCAAGGAATTATTATTTTCTTTTTAAACATAAAAGGTAGTGAATGTGTTTACTTTTGAACACTAAGTGTGAAATCTGTAAAATTTGTCAGATCGGTAGCATTCTCATCATGTCGGTAACACTCAAAGACAACCCCCCAAAATGGGGGTAAATGTTCACCTTGACCATGCCCCTAATTAAAAAAAAAAATAGTTACTAATGTGTATTTAAAATACCCTATTAATTTTATTTTCTGAGAATCTTTAAAAATTGAAAATTTCCATGGTCAAATTGGCACTTTTCCTGATATTCACCCGTAATCTAAATTCTTTTGACTGTTTAACTTGTTCTTCATGGTCTCTATTTTAAAATATGAATGTTCCTCAAGAATGTTGATAAAACATTTGGTAAAGAGCATTTAAAAGACAGTCTAGTTCTTTATCTGTATTTTATGGCAATGAATACAAAAATATATAATATGTTTTTGGGCAATTTTTTGGAAAGGTGCAATTTCTTCTACCAGGCTCATATCAAGCATAAAAAAGTAGTAAAAAGCGTAAAAGCCTTTCTTCTCTTATTATCCTTTATTTGACACTGTTGTTGGGCATGTTTTACAATAATTAATAACACTTAAAGAGTATTATGGTCCCAACTTCAATGTAAAGGAATTCATATTTTCATTTTTATTAGAAGACAAATCTGTTATTTAAATACATTGTGACAATTCAGAAAGTAATTTCAGTACACAGTAAAAATATGTTAAAATTTTTAAGTGAATTTTTTTTAAATAACTGCTATTAATTAATGCTTTTATTGAAATGCTTTGATATTTATGCACATAGTTTATCTTAAAAATTACAAGTACTAATATGTAGATGGGAGCTCAAAGTCCCCCTCCCCCTCTGCCCCCATTATGGGCACCCATGACGGAATGGCTGTACTTTTGACATTCAAATTTTTGAGAATCTATGTGTACGTGAATATATATAAATACACATATGTTGGTAACTCATTATTTTTACAGAATAAGTTTTACCCTAAAAAATGTCTTCATTTTAGTATGCAGTACTTTAATTTGCTAAATAAACTATATTTAGTAAGATGCAGCAATAGTACCAAGTGCAGTTGATTAATTTTCATAATTTTTGAAGTGTATTAAACGCTCATTTTTTTTTTTCCATTTTCAGAAAATATTTCTTGTTTTGAGTTATGTGAGATACTGTCTCCCAATAATAGTCCAGTAATAATAATGAATATTATTATTCATCATTTGAACTATTTATTTCTAGTTTAAGCATTATTGTGATAACAGGTATTATTTATTTCAAAATCTTTTATTTCCATAAAATTATTCAACACTCATTTGAAAATAAGTTTTGTAAACTTGTTGACTAAAAAATCAAATCGTTTGATAAAAATTTACTTTTTATTATTGCTGTAAAACATAGTAATATAGAAAATTGATTGAAATGTGTCTTTACATTTTCAGAGCTAAAAGCCTAATTTGTCTTGAAGCTGTTGTGCCTAGAAAAGTGCGATATAAATTTGTAAGTTTTGCTACTCCATTTTACCCTTAACTTTGCAATTTTTTAAATTTCTACAAAAAAAATATATCAGTTAGTTTTCAAGTAAAAGGAAAAGGGAAATATATATATATTTTTAAGTAAGCAGTTTTAACCCATTAATGCATAGCTTCCCTTTTCAGGGACGGTCCAAAAAGGGATCTGAATTTCCCCAAACATGAACATTTCAGCCAAATAATAGTGTTCAATTAGTACCTTGGTATTGTTTCAATTTGTCATCAATAGATTGCAGCACGTAACCATTGTAAAGTGTGTTCTGTAGCAGTTTTAATATGATCTTTATCAAAAATTACATCGTTCTCAATCTCAAGAAAAAAGCTAAGTTTTCAAAATTATTCCCAGCTTCCCAGTTTATGTTAATTGCTGATTTATTTTTTCGTATAAAATGTCTTTTTAAATATTATATAGTAGGCAAAAAAAAAATTAAGTAAAAAAAGTATTTACTCTCTGGGGTCTATCGTAACCTTTAAGGGACAATTTTTCTTTCCTAAATAAAAAAAATATTTTTTACATAATATTTTTTTTATTATTACACTCCATTAAACACTGTTTGTAACCAGTATACAAAATATCTTTGGAAAAAAAATGTCAGGCATTAATGGGTTAAATTGAATTTCAGTCATTTTTTTGTTTGCTGCAACGTATAAGTAAAATAAACTTTCTTTCAAACTTTTTCCATTAGAAAATTAAAATAACTTTCAAATGAACATAAATTATTTAAATTTTCTACCTGGTAATTTATTTCGTCAATAAACAAGAAGTATTATAAAATATAATGAATTATTTTTATAGCAAAAACACAGTTTTTGAGGCATCAGAGATTTTTATAATTGTTTTCATTTCTGGGGAAAATGTGCTGTCATTTAGTGACAAAATTCTGATGTATTTCGATGCAGTAATATTTTTTTTCTCCCATAAGTGCTTTGTTGATAATTTAAAAAAATATCGAGCTCTTGTATTAAAATAAATCATACGTTGCAGAAATGCAACAGTGGGGAGTTAAGGTTAAACATGCTTTTGAAGTGTTAAAGTTGATTTAATATTGGTTAATGTGTTAGTTAGGGCTCATACTTACAATTTTATAGTGAGGATTAGTTTGCCACAAAAAGAAACTCTTGCTTTTCATGAGAGCTCAAGAAAAAAGAATGGGGGGGGGGAGAACCTCAAATTGAATACAAATGTTTATCTCTTTTTTAATATGGGAACATTGGTGTTATGTATTATGATTGGTTTTGCTATTCAAGATGTCCAGTTTAGAGAAATTAATCAAGTGAAATTATACTATTGAAAAGCTGAGTGACTCATAATTAACTGGTCAAAGAAAGATACTGTATCAAAACCTACTATTTTCTTTATTGATTCTTCATTGGACTATGAGGCAAGGTATTGATTGATATCATTAGCATTTCTGAATGGTGAGAAAAATAGATATTTAAAAAATATATATGTATTGTAATATGGTACCTTTACCAAGGCTGTAGAACAGCTTTATCTTTTCCGTGAGTGATGCTTGTCTGCTATAAGTATAGTTGAAGGTTTCAGGTGAGAAACTAGTTTTGCCACTCTTTCATAAAATCAAACTGTTGGTGAAGTCATTTGGTGCCCCTGGGAGAAAGAGAAGCTTTATTTATTTGGGTTTGATTTCTTTACATAACAGCATCTGGGCTGATATAAAAGGAGCCAAAAAAAATAGCATTTTCGGTGATGAGCCACATTAGTTGTTCTTTTCCCTGAACAGATTTGCATGAACTAAAATGGTTCCTTTCAAATCTCTTGCTCATTTTGTTTCACAGGTAAAAACAGGTTTCCTGCTTAATCATTGGTAAACTCTTAAAAAAATCTTACCCCCCACCCCACCCTCTTTTTATATATTTCTTTCTTATTTTTTGAGAAAAATGTGAGTTCTGTTATTGGCTCACCTGTTGCTTTAAAAGTAAATAAATAAAAAAAAATAAATGTTTATTTTTTGTAAAGACCTGATACTTACTTTGTTTTTCAATGCTAAAGGAACAATAATTTAAAATTCAAACACTTAAAAAAAAAGTTGCTTTTGGTTTTAGTGTGTCTTGTACTTATGACATAGTAAAAGGATAATAGTGAGTCATAGCCCCCACCCATTTCATGGGAGACAAAACTGTTTACATATTTCAGTGACACTAATTGAAGAAGTTTTTCAGGAAACCAGGAGAGAAATAAATTTATTTAGTGGGGAAACTAAACACTTGAACAGAAAAGCCAAAGTAGGCAAAAATTTACTAATATTGAAGTTTATGGATAAAATAATAATTTTCGTGCGTAGCATTATATAAATATACGTTTTCTACAAGTTAGATAACTGTAATAAAAATATTTTAATTATAAAATCACTTGAAGAATCAGCGTAAACGAATTACTATTGTTGATTTAGTTTGATTCTTCTACTCATTTTACTTAAATTAATTTCTACCACTAAAGTAGTCGGTGACCTACTTCATTTCTGATTTTTTAAAGTAATCTTCTTTGGCTGGAATCTTCCTTTAAGCAGATTTCTTGATTATATGCTTCCTTTAGAACGTGTTCTTAGACTTAGTTTTTTTTGCAAGCACTCCAATAAAGTAGGATGTGTAAAGAAAGAGTCCTTTAAGGTTCTAGAATTCTAATGATTAAATGTTTGCTTAGTAACTTCAGAATATTAATAGATGTGGTTACTCTTTCCTCTTTATGTCTTGTAATTTGTTTCAAAGTAAACTTCATGTCTGGTTTAATGTTTTAATGTTGCACTTACTAATCTGTGTTGTCAATTTATTAAATTGTCAAAAAAATTGGAGTTTCCTGTACATGTTTTCTGTTTTTTGGTTTTGTTAAAACAGTTTTTTTTTTTTTTTTTTTGAAGGATGCGCATGATGGAGAAGTTAATGCTATTGCATGGACTCACACAGAGTTGAAATTTGCTACAGCTGGAGGTGATCGTAGGGTCAAAGTGTGGGACATAGCGTTAGGTAACTTTTTGCGTAGTCATTTTATGCTTTTGAAGAATATTTTTCACATTAAGTATAGTTTCCGTGTATTCCTGCATGATAAACTTTCTATCATTTTAGTTTAATTTTTTTAATGTGTATGATTTTAGGTTGTATTGTAAAACCTTCTAATGTGTTTAATAGGAATTTCCTTGAGCATACTGTTACATGTATGTTTAATAAAAATTTCTGTGTAAAAATTTCAAAATTATGAAGGAAATATTAAGACTAGTTTATGTCTTTACTACATAATCTGCCATACTTGTATAACTTTTAAATTATATTTCCAAAAGAGTTTTTTGTGGGAACAATAGTAGCACTACGCAAAATATTTTGAAAAGGTAACAGTTACTGATTTAGAATCTGAATTTAATGTGTTCTCTTGCCACAATGCTGAGAATCATGCATAACTGGTGCATAGTGGCATAAAAACAGCATAACCAATGTTGGTGTATCTTTACAATTTCCCAGTTCAGAAAAAAAAACCGGCAAACTTTAATCATATGCAGTTAAATTCATTGTTAGAAAAAAATAAGTTTTTTCTCAAAAGAATAAATAAATAAATAAATAAATACATAGAATAAAATAAAAAATAAAACTGACCTGAAATTCAGACTTTTTATTCATTATTTTCAATCATACTAGAATTTAGTTGATTGTATATTGATTGATCATTTTAATTTCTGTCCTGGACTTAATGATGCAGTAGTTGAAAATACTACTTATAATTTTAACTGCTGTAACTGTTTTTTCTACATTATATTGGGCTATCTGACAAGATAGTTCAATGTTATGTCAAATTCTGGCATAGATCAAAACGATTGTACTATGTATTAGAATAGAATCTTTTAATTGTTCTTTTTTTGTAGGTCAAGCTTGTTTAAAAGGTGTTGCTCATGAGAGCAATTCATCAATTTATTCTGTGGATATTGACTCAGAAGTATGTCTTTTTATTTTTAGAAATGTAATACTCTAATAGTTTGTAAAATTTTCCTCTGATTGCCTTATATCATAATTTGCATTATCTCATGTTCAAGCATACTCAATTTGAAATTCCTTTTAGATTTTCTTTAGGTTATGCTTACAGATTTAATGGTAACATTCAAATTGAAACTAAATAACTCCTAAATTAACAATGAATAACACTTAAAAATTGAGCTGTGGAAACAAATTAATATAAGAAATGGCAGTCAAATCTAACTGATTTATCAGAATTGAGACTTTCTATTCCCAGCATCAGTAATATAACTACTTTCCAGGCCTATAGGCTGTAGTCCCTCCAAGATGTTTCTGGCTTACATTTTGCCTGATACCTCTTAGGCTTGTTTGGGACGAAAATGAGGAGAAGCCTGCTTCATGCTCTAAATGGATTGGGCACTAAACTTAAATTTGATGGTCCTACTTTTCATGGGCTGACTTGTGTTCCTTGCTCTAAAAAGGGCATCAGATTGGCTTAGTTGCTTTGATATTTAAGGACATCTGCTTGGGGCATTCTTAACCTATAGGAGCCGGGCGGTACACATGCTGTACCGCAAGTCATTTTTTTTTTAGAGGACGGGGTTGAGATTTTCACTCGAACCCTTTGGAGCCGGGGATTTTTTCAAGGTTTCATACGTCTGGTACGACAGTTTATACCTTCTTTATTCAATGGAAAAGAAATCTGTGGTTCAACTGTCGTACTACCTGGGTCGAAAGAAAAATTTCTAAAAAACAGCCCGGATTCAAAAGGTTAAGTACTAGTCTCCATAGTTTGTTAATTTTATGTTTTTTATTTTCTGAAAATATATTTTAGCTCTAAGAAACTACTGGACTAGATATTTCAAGGATAAATACTACAATAATCTTTAAAAAGCCATTTAATACTTCTCAAGCACTTTATTTCTCAGTGCAGTGAAACCAAAATCAGAAAATGCGTATAACAGTTATCTTCGCTTAATGTGATCATAGTTTATGTTATCAATTGCTTATTGTTGTCAAAAATACTCAGTTTTAATATTCCCTATTCCTATTTGTGAAGTGGTCCTTAAAAAATGATTTTTGTTTTTACATTTTCGATTTAAATTTTCAATTTTCGACAATTCAATTTGCCCCATAGAATGAATTCTTTTATACAGAAAATTAAGGCAGAGAAGTTTCAGCAAAATATGCTGAAGTTTAGATGTAGCTCAATCAACTTGAAGTTTTATCTTGTAGCATTATTATGAAAACAAAACAAAGTAATTTCAGCATTATGTTACAAAAAGTTGTCATAAAATATCTAAACAAACAAAGCAGGGTTGGGGTTTTGGACGTCCAAAACTGGTTTTGGACAGGACAGGTGGGTTTTACTGTCCAAAAGTGTCTTAAACTGTCCAAAAGTGTCTTAAACTGTCCAAAAGTGTCTTAAACTGTCTAAAGCATGGCAAAAGGGTTTTAAGCTGACTAATTTCTATTAGCTGTAATATTGATAATGTATACATCTTAGTTTCTTAGTGTTAATTAGTTGTAATTAATTAAAATTTGACACTATTTAATTATATTAGTAATTTTAATATACGTTAAAAAATGAACAATTTACTCATAACTCCACTGCATAAAAATTTCATAAAATAGGAATTGGTAGTACTGTCAAAAAAAGTCTTGAAGCAGATAATTTCAGCTCCATTTGTAACTCAAAATGTGTAAAACTGAAGTCTTTTGTGGTTTCTTTACAATAATGTTTTCAGTGATGTTCAAATAATTTTTTTAACCTTAGATTGAAGAATAATAAACTGATGATAAAATGTTTTTCACTACTCAAGAAATTTTTTCTATTTTTGATTTTTGTTTTTAATACTGTGTATTTTGTTTCTAACAATATATATATGAAGGGCTCGGGCGTAAATAGTGGTATCTGACAAACTCGAAAAGACGTATTGTTTCAAATTAAAGAAACAAAAGTTGCTTGTAAAAATGTAATTAAATATACCTGAGACACACAGCACTTAATCAATGTACCGACTTTATTTTTTAAATGGAAAAAACTTGCTACAGTAATGTCTCGAAGCAATAAATCCATATTTAAAAGAAAAAGTTTTGATTTTTTGAAATGCTAGTTACCATTTTTTACACCCGAGCCCTTTATATGTGTATATACTTCCTCAAGAAAAAAAAACATCCTAGCTTGCAAATATTTAGAAAAACTTATCAACATTTTCCAAGGATCAGTAATGATTTAGAGTCTGATTATGAAATGTCACTTTTGTTATTTAATCGTTTACGGATAAATACGGCAGCTAAACTGGTCATGTGCTATCGGATATTAAGAGGACCAATTGAACCAGATTACTAATGTGTACACATGTATATACATATTTTTTTTGAATTGTACTACTTTTAAATTTATTCCTAATATTTTCTGAAATAATTAAATATTCAGCAAATGTCGCTATAACATTCTCAAATGTTGTGTATATTTTTAATTAGTTACAAAACTGATTTTTTGCATTTAAGTCGATTATTGTATCTTTTGAACACCCTCATTTGCATCTAAGTTTAGCTAGTATTAAAAATAAAATAATATAAACTTATGAGAACTAATTCATTTTTTAATGAAGAATAGTAACTTCTAAGTAGCTAGATTAGTACCAGCTGCTATCTTATATATGTTTTTATGTACATATTTAAATGTTTACATTAAATAAATTAAGTTAACTTCAAGTATAATTTTGTGCTTTTGGTATTTGTTCAAAATATAAAATTGTACTAAAAATGTAGTTTTGGACAGTTTAGCACAGTTTTGGACACATGGGTTTTGTACAGGACGGTTTAAACCATGGTTTAAACCGTGGTTTTTACCGTTCTGTCCAAAACCTTGCCAACCCTGAAACAAAGTAAAGATGAAATTAATGTATAATTGCTTTAAATGCAGTCAAATGTAAGAAAATTATATTAATATGTTATAAATGAGCCTGACCTTCACTATGTTTGTTTGTGTTTAACTGTATTTTCCTGTCTGTGTTTCTCAACCACTTCGATTAGGAATTGAGACTCATCTTTTATTACTCAGTCACAGAACTCTTGAGTGAGCATAATGTCACATTGAAGCATATTAAATCATTTGTGACTCCTATAGATCACAACTTTTGAAACGTGGCAAATTCCAGATGATGAATTCTAGAAAAAAGTGATTACACTTAAATTTTAAAAATTTATATTTTATCACTTGTGTGTGCCATGCATAATTTTCTTCAGAAATATATGAATTTCTTTTTTGAAAAATATATGACTATATGAAATTCTCTGAACAATAACGGAAGGACATTTATCTCTAAGCTAATATAGGTTAAAATTTTAGCATTCTAAAAGCAAACAAGCTATTGTTTACAGTTAATGGTCACATTAAAATGGTATATGAGCAATATTTATGCAATATATATATATATATATATATATATATATATATATATATATATATATATATATATATATCAAAAAGAGACAATAATAGCTCATGAAGAGTAACTGTGCATAAATTGGAGTAACAGAAATAAATAGAACAACAATGAGAAACATCAGGAAAAACATTTAAAACTACTTGAAATTTAAAACTAACATGTAAAACATCAACATGGGTAATGCGCTGCTTAATCTTCAGAGGGCAGGAGCAGCATATAGATTTTTTAGATTTAGCTTTGCAGGTTTCATGAGTGTTTGTTTGAAATAAGTCAGCAGTGATTAATAAACTTGATTAGCTTTTGCTTTTTAATCTTTGAAAGATTAAGAACTTTAAAAGTATAAAATTTATGCCACTAATTTATTTTATAATGTTTGTACTGAATTTGAATTTAAAATGCTGACAAATTACAATCCAATGCACCCTGCCCTTACCTGGAAAGCAAAAAAACGTGCACATACCCAAAATAATTCAATTCCATTGTCCAAGAGGCAGTCCTTTTTCGTTCCACTCTAACACTCCGTGTCTGCTCACTTCCAGTCAACACCGCTCAGCAGTAGAGTTTAGGTGCAGCCTATCATAAAAGCTGGGAGCACGGTTTGTTGCCAATATGCAGTACTTGGGGAAGAAACTATATACTCTCTGCCTGTCACATGGAATTCTTGAAAACATTAGCATAATGTAAAATAAAATCTATCGGATAATTGTTGTAATAAAATAATGTAGCAGCAAATTTAAAAATCTGCTTTTCATAATCATTTTTGTTGTTGCATATTTTATGAAATCTCGAAATTTGTCCTAAAATAATATTAATGAAAACTTTTTTATGCAAATTGCTGTAAAAGTGTGGCATACTTTGTGTAAAAAAATTAAAACTGTTTCTTTTATCGTAAATATCGAGAAAGATGTTCTGTTCAAAAATTTTGATGGAAATGTCCAGAAAGTTGCAAACGATTATTTTCATTTGCTTTATTCAGTTGATGTCTGAGATAGACAATATGAAATTCTTCCTCCATACTTTTGTTGAAAACCAAATGTCGTCGATGTATCTAAAATATTTAATTAATTTCTTAATTGATAATATATTTGAATCTCATCATAGCATAATTCATCAAATTGCTGCAGAGCTGGAATAGTTCGCCTATGCTAACTGGCAGCAAATTTGTTGCAATATTCAGTACTTGAAGAATTCAAATATATTATCAATAAGAACATTAAATTAAATATTTTAGATACATCGACGACATTCTGTTTTCAACAAAAATATGGAGGAAGAATTTCATATTGTCTATCCTCAGACACTCCAACTGAATAAAGCAAATGAAAATAATCAGTTTGCCAACTTTCTGGACATTTCCATCAAAATTTTTGAACAGAACATCTTTCTCGATATTTACGATAAAAGAAACAGTTTTAATTTTTTTACACAAAGTATGCCACACTTTTACAGCAATTTGCATAAAAAAGTTTTCATTAATATTATTTTAGGACAAATTTCGAGATTTCATAAAATATGCAACAACAAAAATGATTATGAAAAGCAGATTTTTAAATTTGCTGCTACATTATTTTATTACAACAATTATCCGATAGATTTTATTTTACATTATGCTAATGTTTTCAAGAATTCCATGTGACAGGCAGAGAGTATATAGTTTCTTCCCCAAGTACTGCATATTGGCAACAAACCGTGCTCCCAGCTTTTATGATAGGCTGCACCTAAACTCTACTGCTGAGCGGTGTTGACTGGAAGTGAGCAGACACGGAGTGTTAGAGTGGAACGAAAAAGGACTGCCTCTTGGACAATGGAATTGAATTATTTTGGGTATGTGCACGTTTTTTTGCTTTCCAGGTAAGGGCAGGGTGCATTGGATTGTAATTTGTCAGCATTTTAAATTCAAATTCAGTACAAACATTATAAAATAAATTAGTGGCATAAATTTTATACTTTTAAAGTTCTTAATCTTTCAAAGATTAAAAAGCAAAAGCTAATCAAGTTTATTAATCACTGCTGACTTATTTCAAACAAACACTCATGAAACCTGCAAAGCTAAATCTAAAAAATCTATATGCTGCTCCTGCCCTCTGAAGATTAAGCAGCGCATTACCCATGTTGATGTTTTACATGTTAGTTTTAAATTTCAAGTAGTTTTAAATGTTTTTCCTGATGTTTCTCATTGTTGTTCTATTTATTTCTGTTACTCCAATTTATGCACAGTTACTCTTCATGAGCTATTATTGTCTCTTTTTGATATTCATATTTGCAATTGATTTTTAGCTGCAATAAATGCGCTAGTTAATTTGCAGACTTTAAACTGTTAATCTTGATTATATATATATATATATATATATATATATATATATATATATATATATATATAATATATGCTTTCATAAAAAAAACTTTTATTCTAAAAAAAATTAAATGTTCCGTGATTTTATTTCTATTAGTGCATGATGAAAATCATGTAAACTATACTTAGTAGTTGCAAAGCTTGTGAAAATCATTTTAATATGACATATCTGACGATATAAAAAGATAATTCAAACAGAAATATTTGTTCATAAACTTGATATTTATGTTAGAATGATGCAATATTGAAACTGCTCAGCTATTTTTCCCCATAAGCTACAGAAATAGGCAGTTGACAGCTTTGGTGGAACCAATAAACACATTGTATAGAGATTAATAGATTCAGCAATCAACTTTCAGAAAGATGGAGTAGTATCCATTCTCATTCTGACACAAATAAGATGCACTATTGGAAACCTGTGACAAATTAGGTTGTTGAATACAGTCAGTATTTTAACAAATCGAAAGAGATTTCACTTCAAAGCAAAGAGACTGATAGTTATGAATAATGTTAACGATGCAGCTAAACCCAGGATACCAAATGATGAGACTGTCAAGGGAAGGTCCTATCAACAGTTGGTCAATTTTTGTTAGTTGAATTTGAGGAAAAAAACTTAATAAAGAACTATGTTAGATAGGTGCTTCATACAAAAGATGAAGGAACATAACATCTTATTTGAGAGTGTGTATTAATGTGAGAATGATCTTTGCGTTTCCTTAAAAAGAAGATAAATGTTTATTGACTCTGAGAAATTATTGAGCATTTATAGAATCCAGAAATTGTAGCAGATGACTTAGGCACTATAAGTTATTGCAGGTTTAAATTTCAGACTGCTTTAAAAGCTGAATAAATGGTTTTCAAATTGAAATTTACCAATACTTTGAAGTTCTTGTCTTTCCATTACCATTAGCAAATTCCTAATTTATATGCTTGAAATAATTATTTTAAAAAACTAGAGGCAAAATTGTAATGATTCAACACTCCTATAAGTGCTCTAATTTTTTGAGAATATTCCCTTCTATAATTTCCCTTCTATAAATAAATGTCCTTCTGTTACTGTTTTCAAAATTTGAACTTGAGTAAAATCTACAAATTAAAAATTCCTATTTTGCCTTTTTTAGCAACTTACTATGACCTGTGTATGAAAGTATATTCTTAAGTTATTTAAGAATATGTATTTTGTTATGTTCACAGACATAAATGAATCAACTTTTTATGTAAACTATCCTCCCATTACTGCTATAATTCACTTTATGTATTGACAAATGCCCCTGAATCAGTTCTAAGGTCATCCTTACTTCTGAGGTCACTTTTGATTAGTCTGGAAACGTAAGCTTTAACCCGTTCGGGACGGCAGCCCGCAGAAGAAAACGCTCTCTCAGGCCGGCAGCTGTTAACCGCGAACTGCACTCATGGGCCGGAGCATTTTCTCCCACTAAGCCTAATTCGCGATTTCAAAAACTACCCATTACATAATAATCGATAAAATGTACACTTTTCATAGAAATGACACCATTTTTGAAGATGAGATTAAATATAACATATTTTCAATCATAATCAAAAAAAAATCATTAAAATAACTGATATTTAACATTAAAAATATAAATTTATTGTATTTTTCTGCAACTAAAACTACCTAAATTAAACACTAAATATTGATACTAAATAGAAAAGAAACATGAAAAATCTTCGCACTTAACATCATGACACACATTAATAATGAGGATTATTGCAATTGTTAATATTGTAAAGCGGTACGAAACATTTCAAAACATGGATCGATGCAGAGACCGACATTGCACATTTTGCATTCGTAACCAGTTTCACGTCTTTTATTGTGCTTTGAACAAACTGCACATCTCCTTCAAAGCTTTTTTCCATCTTTTCCAAATGAATACTGAAGTAAAACCTAAGTTAGAATGTCTCCCACAAAAAGCCCCATCCTTAAAACAGAACCGAAACTATTAACACTTTTAAAATGAATTAATACGCTCTTCACCACGTGTTGCAGCCTAATAAATCTCAGACACTTGATATTCCCCTCTCTAACGTCAGAGAGATATATATAAAGGAACCAGAGCAATCTTTTGAAAAAAAAAAGTGAATAAGCAACGACTGCCTTCATCACGTGCTTCTTTTTGAACCACTTGTGTTTCTGTTTTTATCACCGCGAACCCAATAAATCTCTCAGATATTGCACATACCCTCTGTTCTGACGTCAGAAAGATATATATATATATATATATATATATACACTGAAGTGACAAAAGTCATGGGATACCTCTTAATATCGTGTCGGCCCTCCTTTTGCCCGGCGAAGTGCAACAACTCGACGTGGCATGGACTCAACAAGTCGTTGGAAGTCTTCTGCAGGAATATTGAGCCATGCTGTCTCGATAGACGTCCATAATTGTGAAAGCGTTGATGGGGCAGGATTTTGGGCACGAACAGACCTCTCGATGGTGTCCCATAAATGCTCAATGGGATTCATGTCGGGTGATCTAGGTGGCCAAATCATTCGTTGGAATTGTCCAGAATTTTCTTCAAACCAATTGCGAACAGTTGTGGCCCGGTGACATGGCGCATTGTCATCCATAAAAATCCCATCGTTGTTTGGGTACATGAAGTCCATGAATGGCTGCAAGTGATCTCCAAGTAGCTGCACATAAGCATTTCCAGTCAATGTTCGGTCCAGTCGCACTAGAGGACCAAGTCCATGCCATGAAAAAACAACCCACACCATTACGGAGCCACCACCAGCTTGAACAGTGCCTTGCTGACAGTTTGGGTCCATGGCTTCGTGGGATCTGCGCCACACTCGAACCCTACCATCGGCTCTTACCAGCTGAAATCGTGACTCATCGGACCAGGCCACGGTTTTCCATTCATCTAGGGACCAACCGATATGCTCACGTGCCCACGAGAGTCGCTGCAAGCGATGTCGTTCTGTCAGTAAAGGCACTCGAGTCGGTCTTCTGCTGGAATAGCCCAAGAAATCCAAATTTCTCCGCACAGTTCTAGCAGACACGTCCATTGTACGTCCCACATTGATTTCTACGGTGATTTGACGCAGTGTTGCTTGTCTGTTAGAATTTACGACTCTTTGCAGACGTCGCCGGTCTCGATCTTTAAGTGCAGGCGGTCGACCACTGCGCTGTCCATGGTGGGATGTTATGCCTGAAATTTCATACTCTCGGCACACTCTTGACACAGTGGATCTGGGAATGTTGAATTCTCTAACGATTTCCGAAATGGCATGACCCATGCGTCTAGCTCCAACTAACATTCCGCGTTCAAAGTCTGTTAATTCACGTCGTGCGGTCATCATCACGTTAAAACCTCTTCACATGAATAACTTGAACAGAAATGAAAGCTCTGTAAAAGCACTGCGCATTTATACCTGTTCTATGCGATGCTACTGCCATCTGAAAATTTGCATATTGCTATCCCATGACTTTTGTCACTTCAGTGTATATATATATATATATATATATAAAAGAACCAGAAAAATCTAATGAAAAAAAATTGAATAAGTAACGCCATCTGATAGAAGTATTTCGTTCCAAAAGTGCGCTGTAAATATACGACGGTCGGCCCTAAAAGACATTTTTCGCTGTCGTATATTTACGTCGGTCGGCCACGTAGGGCAGCTCGCGCTGTCGTACATTTACGACGCTCGTCCCGAACGGGTTAACCGAGATCAGACTACATAATTTTCTGTTTCAGTTAAAAAGTTATTAATCAGCCATTTATGTTTTCCTTCAATTTAATGAATGAAATCTAGAAGTATTTATGAGCTAGTAATGATAAAAATTTGCAAACTACTGCACTTAAAGCTTTTTTTTTTTTTTTTTAATGTTACCAAAAGTTTCAGTGTCAGTGAAAAAATTGCAGGTACATTTTTTTTATAATTTATTACCTTGTCAAAAACAAAATGTTTTTTACTGAAAAGTCTATTGGAAAATTAATTTGTTCACTTTTTTTTCTACTTTTTAGGAAGCCCTTTTGCTTGCCGCATCATGTGATTTTGCTAGTCGTGTTTGGAGTTTATCTGATATGAAAATAAAGGTAACTGAAATGCCCTTAGTAAATTTTGTTTGCTAAAGCGAACCCACTTAGACCCCCCGCCCCAAACACCCAGGTTTTTCCAGCCAGTTGGGCCCACTTGAAAAATCCACTACTTGAGTAAAGTGGTGTTATTTCCGAATTTATTGCATATTGAAAAACATTATTTTAGAAATAAAGTAAATATTATAGCTATGTTGATCAAGTCAAGAAATTGCCATTTTTCTTTCTGGGCAATTTATTAAGAATTAGAATTTTAAATTGCATAAAGATTGCCCCCTCCCGTTTTTTAATAGGACATTAGAATAAACTGATTATTTCAGTCAATTCTAATGTTTTTTTTTTCTCTTTTTGCATTGTTGAGAAACATGCTTTGATCAACTATAATAAGGACCATGTTTTATAACAGCAGTATGATATTACGATAATCGTGTGAAATTCATGGCGGATAAGAGATCATGTCAGCCCAGCAAAAAACTAGTGTCCCGGCGCTTGCAAGGCCTGGAACAGAATTGGAGCAGTTTATATTTTATAAATTTTGTTGGAGGACCCAACAACCAAACTGATAAAGGGCCACCTTGGCACTTAGCGGTCCAGATGAGATCAGTCAAAATACCCAACCTGCGTGGTGGCTGCATCATATTCCTTAAACTAACCATACCTGAATATTTATAGGATATTTCGATATTATTATCTGCAAGATTTATTATGTAACTTAATAATTACTTATTTTAATACTTAATTTCCAACATCTTTTGTCAATGAATTTTAAAATACTTGATATTAATTATTAGGGTGGATTGAAAAAAAAAAAAAATTTGGAAACTTAATTTTTAATGTCCCCCAAAGCTGTGCATGCGTAAATACAATACACCTGTAAAATACTATCATGTTTGAACAACTCCTTTGGGGTCCTACCAGAGCTTGAATTTCTCTAAAAATTCGGAAAAATGTCAATTTTCTAAACTTTTATTGAAAATACAAATAATCACCATTTTTGTTCTAAAACCATTAAAATGCTTCCTTTTAATACTCTTTTCATGTATCTTCAAAATTATTCATTCTTTGCAGTATCAAGTTCGTACATAAACCATAAAGTTCTGCAAAATTAACCAAAAAAGTACTTTTTTTACCATTTTTATTGCACAAAGCATTAGTTATTCTTTTGTAATCTAGATATTGTTTTCTACAATGAGCGGGCAAAATGCAGCTTTTAGTTGTAAATGCAATTATATTTCGTTACATTAGCCCAGAACACACCACAAGGATGTAGATGCATTTCTGTTGTCCTTCTGTCTTTCCCATCCACCAAGCCATGTCATTTACATATTTTCAAAACATTTATATGTATGCAATTTCTTTCTGATGTTAAACAGGTTTCTCCTTTTAAAGCAAAGTTTGAAGTTAGTCTCATGACTCAGTTTTGGGATTGATGATTGCAAGCATAAAGTTTTTCATTAATATTTATATCAGGTCTCTTCCTTCAATAGCTGTCTACCATCTCACTAACCAGTTTTATAACTCTTAAAACTGTCGGAGTGTAGAAGAGGTATATATATTGGATCACTGGTAAAGTTTTACTTGTTTTTGAAAAGTTAACTGATTAACGTTGCAAAAACTCGGTGGAAGATATCGAAGCTTTAAAAACGGATTTAAAAAACGAGTAGAAGTACTTGATGAACATTGTCAATGTAATACAGGAAGAAAAAATGTGACCCTGATGTCACTATACAAAATTGGAGACCTTTCAGTCATTAACGTTCATTAATTTGAGCTAACAGAATAATGAAGCTGTTAATTTTCAAGCTGAATTTCTAGTGAGATGTATATACTCGTTAGTTATATCTTTAAAAAATATGCTTCAGTGTGGTTCAAGAAATTAGAAATTAAAAAAAATAAAGAAAATTTTGGTGAAACATGGAATTGTAGGTATATTTAAAATTACACAGTCTATAAAAGTTTCGAATTATAAGAATTAATTGACTAGTCAATGCATGTTTACTTTCCTTCCTCATTAATGATGTCAAATTACATAAATATCATAGCTCAAACACTCTTTCAAAATTTAATATTAGTCATAAAAGTTCTCATGTAGTTATCAAAATGTTTTATGATCTTGTATGCCTTTCTGTAACCTAACTCCTTTAGTTTGACTATTGTCCACTGCCATGGCTAATAACAAGTTTTCAGTGTTAAAAAACAGGCATTTCTTCGAATCACCGGATCCACGAAGTTTAGAAGATTATCAATCGAATGAATAATAGATTGTATGAAATGAAATGAAATGAGAGGGGGGCTTAGCAAAGCCAAGCACTGCGACCAGAGGTCTATTGTACTAAACCCCAAACAGAAGTCTTAAAACAGACCAGTAGCTGAAGCAAAGTTCAATAAACACCTAATGGGAATATCATGAATCTCCCAACGTTCAAGCAAGTGACGACCCAGGTGTTCAAACCTATAGGCAGAGTACACTTCACAATCACACAAAATGTGTGTAGCAGTCTCCTCGTGAGCAAGGCAGCCCCTACAAGTAGGATCATTAGTAATACCCATAATAGTAAGGTGCTGCTTAAAAGTACAATGACCAGTAAGAAGACCAATAACCTTCCTAACACTATTCCTATTCAGACTTAAGAGTTCTTTTTCCCTGATACTAGGGCAATCTCTATTAAGTTCTTTTGCCCGACGCTGTCCATGCATGTTACGCCAGTTATGGTACTGTTTTTTCTTAAGGAGAGATTTTTCTTAATAGATTGTAACTTTCATTATACCTTCAATTCCACGTTTCTCTGAAATTTTCTTTCTTTTTTTAACTTTCTAATTTTTTGAAACATATTGAAGCATATTTTTTAAAGATACAACTGACGAGTATCTTCATCTCATTAGAAATTCAGTTTGAATTGAGGGAAATAATTTTGATAATTATGCATGTGCTCACTAGCAGCTATCACTGCAATCATCAAGCCTTGCCACTGCTAATTGTGTGTTGTAAATGCACGAATATGAAGGTAAGCAACTTTGGTTGAAAGGAAAAGCAAATTAGAAACTTTTATAAGGCAAAATATTAAACTAATTTTAACCAAAAATAGTGCTAGTAAAGCTGGAAATTGTTTTAGCCACCATAACCTAAAACCAAACACAAAGGTAATTTTTAGATACATTTGGCAACGGTAAACTATTTTTAACTAATGTTATTTTCTCCGCTACAGTACATTGGTTTTAATTTCACGCAGTTAAAGCTTTACATTTGCAGCTGTTTAGTTTTTACTCTGGAAAAGTAAAAGTCAAACTTTTTTGGTATATTTTTCTATCAGAAAATTTCAAAAGCATATGTTCCGTTTCTTACTCAATTTCTAAATAGACTGACAAAACCAGGCTTTTGTTTTTTGAAATTTTGAAGTAATCTAGTATTTTTGTTTATTCAAAGGTATTTAGGAATGAACTTTAAAAAAAGCAGCCTAACTATTAACACATATTATATTTTCATGTAATAGCTTCAATTTTATTTTCAGTCACTGCTTCTTATCCATATATAGACTAGTTTTATGAATTTTCTAGCACACATTGACTGGTCATAGTGGCAAAGTAATGTCTGCAAAATTCTTAGGAGAAAATGGTAAAGTTGTATCTGGAAGCTATGACAGAACGCTGAAGATATGGGATCTTCGTCGCCGTGCATGTAAGTTTTTTTCATTTATAGACTTTCCCTTGTTATCAGTAGAGTGATTATAACATAAAATTATTTGAAGAAAGGCGTCAAGATCACACCAAAAGCCCATAGATGCGCAAAGCAGCATAATCAATAAGCCAAGTGTATGTGTGTATATATACATATATATATATATATATATCTTAATATATAAAAATTACGTGTCCCTGTATTTGTGGCCAATGGACGCCTCAACTACTGAACCGATTTTAACCAAATTTTGCACTCAGTTTCAGTTTGGTCCAACTTAAATGATAGGATAGTTTTTATCTCAATTTAGGACCGCAATATATTTTTTATTGCAAATTATCTATTTAGCTACCAGCTTTTCTGTATTCTTGGCTAAAATTCTTTAAACATACCCGGAATGCCACCACATAATCTGCGGTTAAAAATTGGTTCAACCATAATTCTACTACGTAATTTAAATCCACCAAGATTATTCAATGGTACGCGTTTAGTTATCGAAAAAATTACCGGGAACATTATTGAGGCAATCATTTTGACTGGCAATTTAAAGATGAAGTAGTTCTGTTGCCACGTATCCCAATGACACCGTCAGAATCTTCAATACCCTTCAAAAGGCTACAGTTTCCCATTCGTTAACTTTCGCCATGTCCATTAATAAGTCCCAAGGACAAACAATGTCAATTTGCGGTTTAGATTTAGAAAATCCATGTTTTTCCCATGGGCAACTATAGGTCGCTTGCTCCCGTGTGGGAAAACCGTCCAATCTATTTTTGTTTTCAAGAGACATATTAACAAAGAATATTGTACACCGATTAGTGCTGAGTTAAACTGAAATTAAAAATTATTATAATTCAAAAAATAACAAATAATATTGGTTAATTATCTACCCTACCTACATTATTAAAAAAGAAAATGTTACATTAAAAAATAAAATGTTACAATAGCAATTAGCAAATTTTTAATTAACTCATTTGTTTCAAGCTTGAATATAATATTTCTAAGTACTAAAATGCTACATTTTTTGTTGATTTTTTGTTTCTAGCAAACTTAGGAAATTTTTGTTCGATTGTTTTCATATTTTGACCTCAAATTCATATTTATATAAAGTTGATCTCTATAACGGTAATAAAGTTTTTCGTTTCTATTGAAATATTATAGTTTGACCCATAACTTAGCCACAGCAACGCGTTGCCGGGTCAGCTAGTATATATATATATATATATATATATATATATATATATATATATATATATATATATATATATATATATATATATATATATATATATATATATATATATATATAAGGACAAAATACTAACACAATAAGCAATAAAAGCAAATACGAAATAGAAGAAAGTAAAATTAAGAGAAGTGAATTTAGAAAAGTTGAATCCAGAGCTCATCAGCGGTGGGGGATTCAAGAGTGGTCAAAAGAAAAAAAAATTTAAATACAAACTATAAAGAGGGTGTTTAAGTTCAAAATATAACAATCTACAGGAAAATTTCTGAATTCCCATCACAAAAGCGGAAAAGAAAAGATACAGGCTTCCAAACGTGAAATAAAAATAAATAATGTTAACCAATACTAGTGAGATTTTCAAAAACATTAAATGAGAATAGAAATTTTAAAATTCATTTTTTAAAAATTTTAGACAAATGTGCACATCTCCCCCAAAGACCAGTGATTCACCCTCAAGAGTGAGACCCCCCCCCCTCCCAATCCTTTCTCATAAAAATTTTAATGGCATAGTCTGCACTATGACTACTTAGTTGGGCACCCCCTTTTTTTAGTAATAGACCTCAATGTTTAACTTGCAGTCAAATCAGTTATATGGTCAGCTAACATAGCAATGCAGGAAAATCAGACTATATGCAGGAGGTTTTTTTTGCATGCATGATAAGATTCATTATAAATAAAGTAGCACTTTAAATAATTGGCGACATTTTCTCTTCTAAATGTTACACATTTTTAAGTATCATGAATTTACCACTAAAATTTTATACGTAATGTTTCTTTTTGAAAGTAATTTTCTAAAAAACTTGACATTTTAACTAGCTCAACGAAGAAAATGGTTTGCTAAATAAAGTTTTTCTCGTATTTGTGAAGTCATCTTGAAATAGATGCAAAGTTTCGAGTGAAGAATTGCTGAATAAAGCAAGATTTTCTTTAAATCTGTGTGTGCTTTTAAGAGTGGTAATTAAGTAGCCACTGGATTTATTATTAGAGGATGTACAAACAGCTGAAGAGCTAACAACTGAGCTGTACTAATTTGGTCTAGGTACAATTGCAACTATTTCGTTACGGAGAAATGCTCATTTTGTCAAGTAGATAAGATTAACCAAATATGTACAATAAAGTGTAAAACAAGTCTGATATATATATATATATATATATATATATATATATATATATATACAGTCAATTCGCGATAACTCGAATTTCTTATTCGGTCCCGATCCCTTTATCTTGATTCTATGTAAATTTTCCTCAATATCTCGGAAGTTTACTTCTCTTAACTCGAAGTTTTTTTTGAAGTGACTAAACATTTAATAGTTAAAAAGCAGAAAAAATTTCAAGTGAGAGCATGAAATTTTATTTATTTTTCTCTTGTGTGTGTGGGGGGGGGGGGATTCATTCGGGGAAAATCGGAATCCTTACAGACGCATAATGGCTCTTGCTATATTATTTGCACTAATTGCGTCCGTAAGGAATTTGATTGCCAAAAGTTTTGCATTTTCAATTAATCGTGACAGTGGCATAGTGATTATTAAATTTAAAACAAATAACTTTTAAAGCAGTTGATAAAGAAAATGTCTTTAATATGAATTTAAGTAATGTGATTAAAACACTGAGGTTTGCAACTAAGAGAACACACAAACCATGGAAGAAAATTAATCTCTTGCCAAGGAAGAACGATATGTGAAAAAGCGAATGACACGATATGTGAAATATTTACCGTTGTTTAAATTACAGAACTGCTCAAGCAGCTTAAAATGACGGATTATACCACAAAAATGAAGCATGTCTCAAAAGAAGGATTTCTTTTTCATTTTTTTTAACATTTTAATTTAAATAGTGTACATTTTAACTAACTGAATTTGTCAGTTATCTATACATTAATTGAATACTCCAAGTTTTTATTATTAAAATGTTGGAAATCGAAACTAATGATAAGTCGAACTTCCAATAAGTCGAAGTTTTTTTTTCGGTCCCTTCGAATTCGAGTTTTCGAGAATTGACTGTATATATATATATATAGCTGTAAGAACATTTTAAATTTAAGCAAAACTCAGTTTAAACAGCCTTTTAATTGATAATAAGGGTGATAATACAGTGAGTTTTAGACGGTGTTATTATCGATTTTAAATGAAGTAAATCTTCTGGGACTTAAGAAATCAGACCATATGGGTGGCATGATCATATGGGTAAACTGGTAAGGATTGGATTGGTATAATATATCTTAATTCTAAATTTTTCAAAATTAATTTAGAAACCAAAAAAAAAAAAAGTGTTGTCATTAAGTTTTTCTCCACCATTTAAAAAAAATGTATTCATTTTTATTTCAGCTTGTAACTGTCTTCGTACTTTAAATAAATCAATTTTAATGAATAGTTTATTTATCATCCTGTTTGAATGAAATAGTAGCAGTTTATCGATTAATCTTTGTCTCTTCTATTTAAATAAACACTTGCCCTTTGGAGAGATTCTAAAAAGCATTATTTTTTGATGATGCAGAAATGAAAGAATTTTAATACCTTTTCGTTTTGTATAATTTTTTATTTAAGGCATTCGTACTATATTGACTGGCTCTAGTGCAAATGATGTTGTTACAAGTGACAGAAGTGGATCCAACATTATCAGCGGTCATTTTGACAGAAAGATTCGTTTTTGGGATATGAGATCTGAATCTAGCACCAATGAAATTTTACTACAGGGGCGAATCACATCATTGGACATCTCAGTTGGTATGTTTTTCTATTTGAACATAATGTAAAGCAAATTTAAAAAATATAAATACTTTTTTTGTCACACGAAGAAAAAAAATGTATTGATTTGCTTTTGATGTCCACAAACAAGATGTGGCAATTAAGTTATAAAGCTCGTCTAAAAAATTAGCTTTAACTGAGAACATAGACAAATACCTTTTAGTTTCCCTCTAACATTATCGCCTCCCCTGTTAATTCATGGCTGCCTGAGAGTTTTGTGTTCTAAGCAGATTGCCCGTCATTTGGTGTCATCTTCTCTAGACTGTAGTAGAGGTGAACGCAAAAAGGGCCATCAGTCTGTCCCTTTTGCATTCACCGCTACTACAGACTGAAAATATGCTCCCTTTACTGCACTATTCACTGTTGGAAACAGGTAGGTGTCGCATGGTGGGAGATACATGGTGGTCAGTACAGTGGATGATTGAGCACAGTAATGTGTGTGCATTAGTCTGCCAAGAACTGTTTCTTACTCTTCCATATCAAATATAATAGCAAGAGCATGCACATTCCTCTTATTTAATTGTCGCATCCTGTACAGAGGTAAATATTTTACTTTTTAAAATTATTGTTGTACCATAACATAGCTACTGTAAAAATAGTTCAAAAGTTCAAAACAAAATATGATGTGACATCAAGACAAAAATAATGCAAAAAAATAAATAAAATCAAATAATAAGAAAATCTCCCTGTGGAAAATGAAAAAATATCATCTGCAATTGCTCTTATGATATAATTTTACACATCCTTTAATGAATATTTTGTGCGCCGTTCTTTTTTAGTATTTAAAGCCACATTTTGTTGAGATTTCGTGCAAAAAAAAGCAATACGTAATGAGATAATGTTTAAATGAACTTTATTTAGATAACTTAAGAAGCTTTTAATAAAAGTAAAAATAAAAAAAAATACTAAAAAAAGAATAATTTGGCACTAATTTTCTGTGGTATTTTAAATTGTTAAAGATAGTTGAGAACTGTTGGCACTTTAAAAAAATGAAATTATCAATAAACTGAAATCACCAGGCATTTGAATCCTGTGTAGCAAGATTTGGGACAAGAAAATCAAAACAGTTCTATTCTATACTCATGTTAAGTTATAATTTTTGAAATGAAGAGTGAATAATTTTTCTCAGTTTTCATTATATCTGGAAGATATTTGCAAAAGGCACTCCCTGCACTCGCTTTGCCATTTAGAGCATTTCCTACTACAAGTAACTTAAATTGTATTAGCATATGCTTGACTTCTTTTTCTATAGAATTGTCTGCTTTTCTGTCTCTTGTCTTAACTTGGTACTTCTTAATTATCCTTTTCCTTCCCTTTTTGATGGACTGGGCCACTGATAGCTTTGACATATTTCTATGAGGTAAGGTTCTGCACAAAGTTACAAGCCATTGTCTATTGAATTAAAAGTCTTTAACTTCTACCCCATTAATTTGTTTCTCTAGAAGATGATGGTAACGCCTCTACATCATACTTTGGAGTCATTATAAATGCATCTTTATTGATGACCTGTTGTATACTATCTTTGAACTTTGTTCCCAGTAGCATTAATCCAAAGAACAGCATCCAGAGCATTAATAGATTCAGTTGATGAAGTTGTTTCTGTAGGCAAATCACAGTTTTGTACTTTTGCAATGACCTGCTTTGGGAGTTAAACTGAATAGTGTATTTTAAATGCCTCAGTGATGCTTTGATCTAAGGGCTAGATTTTTGCTGTTACATTTGTGATCAAAACTTACAGTGTCACATTTTTGCGATAAGATTTTCATTCACTACTATAGATATCCATGGTAAAGTTACAGAGAGGATATTAATATTGTGAGAAAACAGTGCATACATTTTTCAGTGGTCTACATACTTAGAGAGGTGGTAAACTTAGGAGTTTCTGTATTTCCAATAATTCTCAGAAGGTTCTTTTGCCTTTATACAGAAATCAGGTAAGACCTCATTTGAAGTATGCTGCTCACTTTTGGTCTCCTTTTGTCCGAAATGATATAAAGGATTCAAAAGAGAGCTATATGAGCTACTTATGGGGATTTTCAAATTTAAATAATGATATTAGACTTGCAAGGCTTAAAATGAAGTCTCAAACAATGGAGAATCAGAGGGGCATGATTCAGCTGTCTAAATTTATCAAAAGGATGTAAATGGGTTAAAAGTTTTGTATGTAAAGCAGAACAAAAGGTCATTGCTTTAAGCTATTCTAATCTCAGGCTAATCTAGAAATTAGGAAAAATTGTTTTTTTATTAAAGTGGTAGGCACTTGGAACAGCATACAGCAAGAATCTGTAATGAGTAAGGGATTAGAGAGCTTTATGAGTACTATTAATCTTTATTGCGCAATAATAAGTTGACAAGGACCAGCCTATATTTGCTCAGAGCCTGTTGCTGGACTTGATTTTTGTATTTGTAGATGAGTTCTTCTTTTTTTAAAAAGCTAGTGAGTACAAGACTTGAACCTGAGCATCCGTACTGTATGCTGGTACATTACTAAATAGGCTATTTCTCTACTGAAAAGTGAATATAAAATTACTACAATTTGAGACTGATACATTGAGGATTCAAAACCTTAAATGAGTACCATTATTGCAGAGAGTCTCATTTTCTAAGTGTATTTCCCAGGTTGTAACCTCCAATTATTAGTCGAGGGGGGGGGGGGATCCTCTGTTCATTCAACTTTAAACTGCTGAAATGATTTGTTTTTCAAATAAATACTTCTAATGTTTCTGAGATGATTAATGATTGTAAAAAGCAAAGATAAATATGGCAGTACATGTGGCATAAAATGCTAAACAAGGCTTAACTATGATAGGTATATATTTCACTGTCATATGCTGCAGCAAATTTATAAGCTGAAAATGCCTGAAAAATTGTCTAATTTTACTTTAAGCAAGCTGCTCCTGTACAATTAAGTCAATAAGCAAGGATAAATTTTACTACTGCATTTAGAACTCGTTTCAGTGTTTTTATTTATGAATTTTGGATTATAGTCATAAATGTAAACGAATGAAAAAATATGTTTTCTATTATTGTTTTGTTTCCACATTTTCATTAATAAAAATGGTAATCTATGTGCTTTTTCTAATGTGATAATGTTCCTTTTCAGATGGATTTTCTCTTCTCAGTTGTGTAAGAGATGATACCTTGAAGTTGATAGATTTTCGTATGAATAATGTAGTAAGAACATTAAGGTAATTCAGACCTTTAAACACTTAGTAAAGGTTTTTATGAAGCTTAAAAATGTAGGAGAATGTGAAATAGTTAAGATAACTTACCTGTGTCAAAAGAACAAATTGGAAATTGGTTCTTATTATTTGTTCTTGAAATTATTGTACATAAATAAGGAATAATGTATTTTGTAATGCAACGTCTATTGATTATTTTTTTCATTTGTGGCAGTTATTTTGTATGTTCAAAAAAAGTTTGAAATAAATATTTTTGTAATGAAATACTTTTATGTTTGATGATAAAAAATACTTTTTATTAAATAAATGTGTAAATAAATTAATAATCGAAATCATAAATAAGCGAATAAATAAATTAATGAATTAACTAATATTTGAGAAAAAAATGAGTGTATAAAATTGAGATTAAATAAGAAAACAAGTGAACGAATGAATAAATAAGGTAATTAATAAGTAAGAATGTAAATGAATAATAAATGAAGAAATACTCAGGTGGTTTAACAAATGAATGAATAAGTAAATAAAATTTCGCTTTGCCCCATATGCTCTGCCCCGCTCACACTTGACCAATCACATTGAATATTTAAGATCAAAATATGCTTAATATGAACTTAATAAGTACTGCACTGGACAGCGGACATCAATAGACATTAGTTATCCTTAAACTGATAATTACAAGAATTTTACCACTATTTAACCACAAGAAATATTTTTAATAAGCACAAATATTACAATACATGCAGCCTTAGCCTTTGCTTAGGGGCGGTTACTCACTGCTTTATTATAATACATATATAAAATTTCGAAAAGGACTTGCATTCTTTTTTGTTGATATTTAGAGCAATTTATTTTTTGCGTTTAATCAACCATATGTTTAGGAGCTTAGTTAAAAGATTGCTAGATAGGTGACAGGGCAAACTGAAAACATTTTACAATTTTACTTCACCTCATATTTTCCTGCAAAAAAAAAAAAAAAAATAATTTAAAGCTATTTCATGACTGCAGTGAATTTTTCAAAAACAAATGAAGCATAAATTGTATGTGTCTGTAAATGTGTGAATATTATTTTAAAGGATATTTTTACACGTTTTGAAACTTAATTTATCTGTTTAGTTTTTTATTTGCATGTGTTTTGTTTTTGAATTTGTACGTCTCTAAGCTATGCATTATCTTAGTGCTGATGGATTTCTAATTGGATGTGATTGGACTCGTGCCAAGTTCAGTCCTGATGGTCAGTATGCTATTTGTGGATCACAAGATGGTGCTATATACATCTGGAAAACAGCCACTGGTGGTTTAGAAAAAGTCTTGAGAGAACATAGGTAAGTAATGCATATAAATCCCATAGAATGCTCTCTATTACATGAAGAATGCATTTCCGAGCCTGCAAAGCTATTTGATTGAGGATGGTTGAAGTGTGCTCTATCTTCTCTGGAAGTTTGTAACTGCTGCAGTAAAACATCCTATGTATGTGTATTAGGGTGGTTCAAAAATTTTTTTTTTCTTGCTACGGACCAAGGCGCACCCTACTTTTTTTACATTTATGTACAAGATTACTCCCCTAAAATTTCAGCTCTCTACTCTTAATGGAAGATGGTGCTCAAACACCCTTCATTTTTACGCTTTTTTGTAATTTTCATAATTTTTGAGCTTTTCAGACTAAAGAGACCATTTTCTTGGAAGATATTTTTTTTTTCAATTATTCTCATTTTTCAATGCATAAATATTAGTTCAAACAATTGGAAAATTTCTTAATCGTTTGAATCTATATAGCAACACCTTTGATACAATCTATTATTTAGTAGATCGCAGCATACAATGTAGATTGCAGTACTTGTCTACATGTTGTGCTATAATTTTCAAAACTTACGCTTGCCAAAATAGAGTTGTAGAAGATCTGTGCAAAATGTTTTTTTTTATGTTTTTAAAGTAGTAGGATGCAGAGAAAAAAATTGCAAGATTTAAAGTTTTAAACTAATAGTGCTAATAGTATCACAAGAAGAATGAATTAAATTATAAAAACTAATTGCACAAAATAAACTATTGTAGCTGGTCTCGCATAGAACTAATCTGAAATTTAGGCAAAGATATTACCTTCATGCTTACTTTGGCCATCATATACCTCACAAGTTCTTGTCTTTTTAACAACTTCAAAGCGAAAAAAATGTTTAGAAAAGAATTAAACAAATAAACAAAAAAAAAAAAAAAAGAATGTTGCACATAGAACTTAAAAAATACTTTAACAAGTTTGAAACTTCAACTGTAAGCTTTTTATAAATCTATAGATAAATCTATGATTACTCTTGCTGATTATAAAGAGATAATTGAGGTATTATTAGTCAATTAGGGAGCCTTTCTGAGAAAATTCAGTCTCTTATATGCCTCCAAATATTTGTGTTCCTATATAAGAAAGAGATTTTTCATTTAATCATGAGCGAAAAAACCTAGGTGCAACACTTTTTACAGTTTCAGTGCGTTTTTGCACAGTGAAACAAATGGATTGAACATTAATAGATGCTCCATTTGCAGTTAAAACTTCTGGGAATATCTGAACTTGGAAAAAGCCTTATAAGATATGAACGACCTGGAAATTGAAATAGCAACTAGGACAATTTTGTTAAATTACTTGTGACACCTTTCTGGTGAATTAAATAGTTTGACTTAGTTTTTCGTATCAAATTCTAGTTGAAAGAAAAGCAAGTTATTACGAGAGTAAAGATGTGAAATATAACAAGTGTAGTACAGAAAAATTGGATATTTTTTTCAAACGTGAATATTAGGGATTATTTTCTAACAGTCTTTATCCTACGCCCCAACGAATACAAATATAATATCAATAACAGAATTAAAAGAAAAAATTAAAATAAATAAATAATGGTGAATAACGTTGCTGAGGAAAATGTTCAAATAATTCAAGAATTTAACAGAATTTTTGTCAATAATGAAGACAATAAGCAGTTTCTTTTACCTGCTATTGAAGAAAATTGAGTACTTATCCTTGCTGAGACAATAAAATATTCAATACTAAAAGTCTCTCTCTCTCTCTCTCTCAAAAAAAAAAAAAAAAATCTATATATAAATATACATAGAAAGTGGAATTGCATAGCAAGAAGTTCAAATATGTTGACTTTAATTAAAAAGTTCTAGCAAATTTCAGTATAACAACACTGCTCAGCAAAAAATGTTCAAATGTATCTGACACTATTCTTGCTGTTTCTTATGTAAAATGCCCCACTGAATCCAAATATGATCTTCGTTTCACATTTCATGGTAATCGCTCGAACATAACTGGACTGAATATAAATAATACTGAAAGGTTCTTTACTGAAGAAAATCTGTGGTGCGACCCTGGGTGCGACTCATATGTAACATGCGATGTTTCCAAGGTTTTAAACAAAATTTTACAACTTGAAAAATTTTTTGGACGTGGGAGTCATAGATGTCAGTCCAATATTATTCTGTTGCACCAAAAAGTAAGTGTAAAATTTTGAAACTGGAAAAAATGAGTTGTTGATGATATGTTAGCTATTTTAAGGAGGGGAGGGGAAAATACCCCCATAAGCTCCCTAACTTGTAAAAAGTTGTTAATGATTTTGAACTTTTCACCTCTCTAGCCCTATATAAGAATGTTAATGGTAAATATAATGCTTCCTTCCCCTCCAAATAATATCTATGAAATTGTCGAAATTTGATGAAAATAGGAGGGGAGGGGGATGCTATTTTCGAAAAGTGGGAGGCAATGGGGGAAAAGGGTGGCCATATTAGGATTAAGGGGATCATTGAACATAAGAATCAGCAAGAATGATAGCAAAACACCGGGATTTTTTTTTTCTGCCTCTCAACCGAAAAACGCTTGAAATTGACAAAAACTGGAGAACTACTTGAGCTTTGAGCACCGTCTTTTTATTTAAGTAGGAGGTTGAAATTTTGGCAGTATATTAGGGTGGATAAAGGTAAAAAACTGAGCCACCGCCGTGACCTCTAGGACAAAATTTTTTTTTCACCATAGGTTTGTGAACCACCCTAATGTGTATGTATTTATGTATGTATGTATGTATGTATGAAGCGTGCAAAAAGTTGCATAGGTTAACTTATGGCTAAATATGTACAAGCATGATTGGCTGTAAAGCATCGAACCTTTCAAGTTAACTTAGACTTTAAACTGCCAAACATTTTGATCTGGTTTGTGTGATTTAAGATTTCTTCTTAGAAAGTTTCTTTTATTTTTTCCTTTCTTCTTAAAGTATCTTTTCTTCAAAAATTTCCCCCTATTTCTTTAAAGTTTCTTGGATTTCATTTATTTTATTTTTTTTTCAAAATGAAGTAAAATTTCGAATGCACTTGCATGCTGCACATCGCTGTGCGGCGAACCGCATTTGATTACAAACCGCAGATTGTGTGCCCCTTGTCTATGTTCTACTTTGCTCAGATATAGCAAGGTTCTTGGCCACAAAAATTTGCTCCCTGATTGTTAACATGCACCTTTTATGGAAAACTTAAGAACTTTTCATTCACTATTTCTTGCAAAAAGTTCTAGAACCACAGTAGGCTTGCCATTTTGAATTTTTCCGTGGGTGGGGGGTGGGGGGGGGGGAAAGGTATATACTCAATGCCATTTATATCACAAAACATTAAGAACGGTACCCACTAATAGGTAAATACATTGATTTCCCAAAGTTAGAGAGTTGGTGGACAACTGACCCCCCCCCCCCCCTTCCTCCCTGATCGCTACTAACTCCTTTTTTACATGGGCATTGAGTAATATTCGGCTTCAACTATTGAAAGAGCAGGTGTTCTGTTTCTTTTTGCTCCATGAAACAGCTGCACCTGGAAGCTATACCACATAGCCACTAAATCATGTCTCTCAATCTTTTCACCAGCCCAGTCTAAATGACAAAATACTTCTAAATTCCTTGCAAACTTTTGGAAAGTTAATTTCAAGTCCTTAGTATGCTTTAGATAATGCAATGTATGCTGCACACCAGTCAAGTGTTCTTTATTTGAACAACTTGAATTGGCTCGTGTATGCTGTAACAAAAGCTAAATCAGGTCTTGTTCCCCTCCTGAATACAAAAGCCTATCCGACAGCCTGTCTGTACTGCAAAGCTTTTTTTCGCATTCAACATACACTGGCGGAAAAAAAAAATCCCAACACATAGAAAAAATTACTGTAGCGTAATGAAATTTGGGTAATGCAATTTTCTAGTTAACATGTTTAATTGATTAAATGTACAAGATCACTGGCTAATTTAAGCTCAAGAAAATGCTGTGCAAATGAGAAATTATGTTACTTTAATAGTCAGTGTAACCTCCAGAATTTTGAAGGCAAGCCTGCAAGCTTGCATGCATTGTGTCATGCAGGTACCGAATGTCACTTAGTGGTATGGAGTGCCATGCTTGTTGCACTTGTTGTGTCAATACTAGGACAGCCATTGCTGACTGTAGATGATGCTGGAGTTGCAGTCCAAAGATATCCCATACGTGATCAATTGGAGACAGATCTGGTGATCTTGCAGGTCATGGTAACATGTCAACCCTGTAGAGCCCATTGCATTACAGCAGCGGTGTGAGGGTGAGCATTATCCTGTTGGAAAACTCCCCCTTGAATGCTACTAATGAAGGGCTGTACTATAGGTTAAATTACCAGACTGACAACAAATTCGCAGCCAGTGTGTTTGGGATAACCACAAGAGTGCTTCTGCTGTCTTAGGAAATTGCTCCCGAGACCATGACTCCAGGTGTAGCTCCAGGTGTTGAGGTCACAGACTGCTTGGATGCAGGCGATCCCCTGGCTTTCTGACCAACATACGACCATCACTGGCACCAAGGCAGAATCTGTTTTCATCAGAAATTGCAACAGATCTCCACTCCAACCTCCAGTGAGCTCTGTCTTAATACCACTCTCGTCACAAACGGCAACGGTTTGCAGTCAATGGAATACCGGCTACGGGGTACCTGGCTCGGAGCTATCAATAAAGTAAGAGATTTTGTACCATTCTTTGGGTCTCGATGGTACCAACTGCAGATTGAATGTCAGCCACAGATACAGTACGATGCGCCTGAGCCGTACGCAGGATTTGGCGATCTTCCTTCTCAGTTGTGCCACGTGGCAGCTCGGAACTCGATCTCCTTAATGTAGTACCATCCCTTGACCATAGCTTTCAGTAATCATGCACGGTGGAAACATTCCCATCAAGTCTTTCTGCAATATCGCGAAATGAAAATACACCTTCTTGTAGCCAAACTGTACAACCTTGTTTAAGCTCATTGAGCTGTTGAACATGGCTTCTTCATCTTCTTAAAGGCACTCCTGGCTAACATGAACACAATGCGTTAAATTTCACGGAAAAATAATACTCATGAGCTTTGCAACACGCTTTTAAAACAAGCCTTATTTGCATGTTCTGAGTGACGCCAACTGCGCCACACTTATGCGCGAAGCGCGAAATCTCAATCGATGTCATCTTTCAGTTGTATAAACACGCCTACTATATTTCGTTTATCTAGCGCAAGCCTTTCTTGGTGTTGGGATTTTTTTTTCTGCCTGTGTATTATCTGTTACATGCAATATACTGACATGCAATATATTCTCATTGTGGAGCACAAAGACTTCTCATGGCTCAGCTAGTAAAATATATATTAAATAAAGAAATGTTGGAAAGTTACATTCAATGATTAATTTGGAAAGCTAGCTAAGATGACAATAATTTAATACTGGGACAAAACACTTACATAAATGTTACTAATTGCACAATATTAATTGCGCAATCCTGATGCACAATGTTAATGGTGATAAAACTAGTACAAAAAGAGGAAATATTTTCATAAATAATAAATAATTTTAACAAAAAGCTCTCTTAGATAGAATATACACACAAGCAAATGTTTTTTACTTTGGTATTCTATAGGCATTATTTGAGCAGTCTCTTTATTGTTCTATTTGTGTCTGTGAGTTAAGATTTTATTATTCATAAAACCACTTACACAAAAGGAAAAAATGTTATTTGCAACAAAAATTGAGAAAATTCGAGATTTGAAGTATGATTTTAGTTTCTTGCTTCAACAAATAAAAAGGAGAAACAAAGTTCAAAAAATCAATGTGTATTTATTTACTTTTTGTAACCTTGATGTTGACAAAAGTCAGAGGCTGAATGATTGTATAAAGTTATGCAAAGTCAAAGAACTCTACTATTTATATGAAAAAAAAAAAAAAAAGCTGCAGATGAGCTGTTATATAATATGAATGATTTATTATTTATTATTTTCTATTTGGCAACAGTTTAAAAGTGAAGTATTTGCTTATGATTCAGTTTCTTTGCAGAGTGTTAATATTGTAAAAAACATTCTTTTTTTTTATTTGTATTCAAAATTTTATAATGGGATAACTTTGGTTAGGTCTTCAATTTCATATATTATTTCTTCTACATTTATGCACTTAAATTTTAGACAAGGGCTTGAATTTAAAATGCTTCTTGTAAAAAAAAATTATTAATAGTTGGAACACATTTGATATAAAAATAACAAGTTGAATGAAAATGAAAAATCAATACTAAATACTCTATTTTGCAATTCTGATGGTTGTTAGAGCACTTCATGCTGTTTTTACTTTTTTTTTTTTTACTTTTGACAATAGATGTGATTAAATTGTATAAATTTTTGTTTTATGCATGTGTGATACGTCTGAACCTTTTATTTGTTAATATTTTTGGTGCTTACCTTACATTTTACAATCTGTGTGCTTTTTTTTTTCTTTTTTTTTTTTTTTAATGAACCTAAAACTTTGTGTTCAGGGACGTCATTTTAAGTTTTTCCAGGGAGGGGGAGGGCAAAGGGTCCAAGCACAATGCAATTTCACCGGAAAACATCGAAAACCATGCCCACTTATATGTAAATGCATTGATTTCTCAAAGCCAGGGGGGGGCGCAATTGATCCCCCTGCCCCCTAAATGACAGGCCTGTTTGTGTTATTCTGTAAAACCAGCATTTTTTCGATTTTAACTAACACATGTGTTTTATTATTTTCAGTGCTACTGTTATTGCATGTGCTTGGAGTTGGTGTGGAACGTACCTTTTAAGCAGTGATAAAAATAAAAAAGCAATTCTGTGGTCAGAATTTTAAGTACTTGACACATCATGCTTTTTTAAAGGGCAAAAGTCTTGAAATGGTAGTGTATCAATTTGTATAAATCATTCAATGATTGTAAATATAGCATGCAGAGGAAACAAATAAGTTTTCTTCATCTTTCCAAACATCTAAGGCATCAGTATATTTATGTATATGTGTATGAAAATTTATAAAATATCTATATGCGTGGTTTTTCACATGTATGCTCACAAGTTCCATTTTAATCAAGCTACAACAAGATTTAAGATATTTTTTAATCTATAAACTAAATATTTTTCTACACATTCTGGATATCCAGAACTAAATTTTTATCAAAGCAATCGTAATTTAGTTAATTTGATTACTTAATTTATTCAGTTTTATTTATTAAATGTTTTAGTGCTAATGCTGAGATATGTTTCATTTGTGACATAGATAGATTCTTTATAAAATTTCACTCTAAATTATCGGCATTTGCTCGTTGTGATATTCAGGGATCAGTTTTTTAATATTCATGTGTGTGATTAGCAACATTGCTAAAATTTTTTTAATCTTGCAGTTTGTTTAAAGAGATCTGTATAATTTTGGTGTGTAAGAAGAATCTCTACTTAATTCTGTGATACATTTAAGTTATTAATTTTAATATAAAAAATATTGAGTGTAATTGAAATGATTTTCGAAAATTGATGTTATTTTACGAACTTGATAATTTTCTAAAGAAAGAATAAAATCCTTTTTAAGAATCCTGAAATCTAAGAAATTGCATATGCATGAGTTTGGTGTCAGTTTTACAAGGTACTAACTAAAAAAAGAAAAAGAACTGAAAACTTTCAAAGTAAAAATAACAAGGACATCATTGAATACAAGCAACAGAAAAAATAGGGAAAGAGACAGAGAGAGATGTTAATATGGTTGAATTTTCTTACTCATTCTATTCAAGCTAAATGCTTCATCAATTTGCTTATTGCTTATTAAAATTTTCATCCAAATGAAAATGTTATTCATTAGTTTTTGATTTTAAAATATTGCATAAAATATGTATGGTTGAAGATAAAAACCAAAGAAAATATAAGGTTTCAGTTGAAATTCCTTTTCTTCAGAATGAAAACCAACATTTTGTTACACATACCATTATTACATATAACTGAACATACACACAACAAAAACCTGCATTCTTCTACAGGTGAAATGTTTTTGGAGAATCCTGGAGCAACAACTGAAATACTCAGTTAAAATAAGTTAAAACTAGATCCTGAGAGTGAGCATTTGCTTAAAATAAAATAAAAATATCATTTCAGTAAATAATTGAGATTAAAAAAAAAAAAAAAAAAACTTTATACTGTATTAAAATATGTCAAAAGAAAAAAGTAAAATTAAAAAACACTCATGTTAATTATAAAATATTTAAAAAATATATTGTGTTGCATGGCTAAATTTTTTTACTTAAATTATTACTTGATATTCGTATTGCCATTTTTATTATGTTTTTCATGCTTTAATCTTTCATTAACAGTTTGTTGGTTTTTCCAACTTTGACCAGAATCTATAATTTAATATTATTTTTCAAATGTTCAGAATCAAGCAAAATCAAATAAAACAAGTTTTATGAAGTTTTAATTTTGTTATATTACAATTTTAAAAAGAGGGAAGTTATGTGCCAATATATGCTTATTTAAATGTTTTTTTTTTTGCATATGATATTCAATGATCTATGTTTTAAGCTTAAGTCAAATTTTTATCGGGATTTATCATATTTTAGTTACGTGTTAATTTCTGCTGTTAATTCACTGTTTGTAATTTTATACTTCTGATGTGATGTCAAATGTAAATTTAATTTGTACAGTTTGTCATATATGTATTTATGGTTTGCAATATATATTTTATATTAGAGTAAAACCTTGATGCAACAATACTTAGGGGACCTGATGCAATATTATTGCTATAAAGGAATCCATCCTGGTGTAGAGAGACTACATACTTTCACTCCAAAAGACAAATTAAAGCTGTCCTAGTTTGTTCGTGACATGATCTATTACATGTTAAGGAACTGTTAAATATTACTAAATACAAATACAATTGTGACGACCAGTAACATGCTCTGAGCTCAGATAACTTGGAGTTAGTCAATTTGTAGTTCTCAATGAAGATCAGTGGCCCTCTTAAAACTTTCTACTCCCTTGCTCATTACAGTTTCTTCTGGTAAGCTGTCTGGTGCCCACATCCTTACTAAAGTAGTAATTTTTCTTTGTTTTAACAACCTTTCCAGGTCAGTCTGAGATTTGAATAGTTTAAAACAATGACCCTTTGTCCTGCTTTCCATGTAAAATTTAACCCATTAATAGCTTTCATTTTGAAAAACAACTAAATCATACCTCCTCTGACTCTAATTTGCTCAAGACTATGCATATAGTAAGCATTTTAAGCCTGGAATTATAATCTAAATTAGAAAGCCCATTTACTAATCTTGTAACCCTCCTTTGAACCCTTTCCAATAAATTAATATATCTCCTAAGATGAGGATATCAAAACTGAATAGCATGCTCCAAATGAGGTCTTACTGAACTTCTATATCAATTAAAAAAACAACCTCTCTTTGATTTGTTTGAAATACATTTATTGATAAACCCCAGCATCCTATTGTTGCATCCGTAACGGTGGAATTGCCCTAATGCGATTCAAATCCTCTTGCTCATTTGCTTGTTCTTCATTTTCTACAATCCTTATTTCAGTGACGTCATCAACAAAACAATTCATGTTTCCTGACATTTTTATGAATACCATTCATAAAGTAATAAGCAAAATGGCCCTATAACTGATCCTTGAAGAACCACTCTTAAAACCTCTTTCTATTTAGAATGATTTCCCTTTACAACTACTCATAGTTTCCTTCCAGTCATTCAATTTCTAACCCAATAAAAGTTTTTTCCTCCTAATCCTATATCAGCTAGTTTGTTGAGTAGAAAAACAGAAATCAACAACAAGCCTAAAACTTTCATCTTTGGATGTATCAAATTTAAGTCCAAACCTAATGCTGTTGCAGTCACTATCTTCAATATGATACCTTACACATAAACCTGGATAGAACTATTCACTTCACAGAAAACTAGATCCAAAACCACATCCTGTCAAGTTCCCTGTGTTACAACTTGGTCTATGAAGCAGTTGCCAATTACTTTCCAAAATTCCTCTTCTCTGCTATTACTAGAGCAAAAATTATTCCTATCAATGCCCTGAAAATTAGAATTCCCCATTATAATGACTAAGCTCTTTCTCTAGATGTCACTAATAGTGCAATACATCTGCTTATCTTTACAGTGGCTTAAATTAGGTGGCCTTTAAATGTTTCCCAAATGTAGTTTTTCGCCCTTGTTGCTCATCAATTCCAACCAAACCATATCAATACTAGGGATGCACCGATTAATCGGCTATAATCGGCCATTTTGCCGATTTTTAATAATCGGCAAAATTGGGCCGATTCATCGGCTGAAAAAATATTTTTTAATATTATTCTTTAAATTATATCTTCTCTAAGAAACTGATGAAAAATTATTTTAAAGTACTAATAGCCCTCACAGTTGATATAACGTTTTTAATAAATTAATTCTCCTACTTTGAATAAATGTACACATTGACAATGTTGCAACATTTTTTATGTGGCTATAGTTTTCTCCTTAGCACAGTGCTTTTAGATAACCTCTAATTTTCACAAAGAATAAAAGTCTTGAATTAAATTGCTTCTAACTATTAAAAATTTAAATTAAAATTACTCCGAAATTGAAGTGCTCCCCACAGACACCCCCCTTTGTTTTAAATTTTTATGCCCAATTAACATAATTAACGATGTGTTAATGTAATATTATTGACAAAAATATGAAAATTGGTTCTTAGAAATTTGATAAAATATTGAAATTATTTTGTGAAAATTAGGAAAATGGAAAAAAATCTTCTCTCAGAAATAAATTACTTACTATTTCTAAACTCGGAATTGTGTAAGAGAGAAAGAGTAGGGATTGTAAAATTGGTAGTATTAAAATCAAACATCCTTATCTTTAATCGGCTCAACCCATTTATCGGTCGATTAATCGGTAATCGGTAATCGGCCAATTTGCTCATCGGTGCATCCTTAATCAATACCATTAGTTTTATCATTTATGACCAATTTATTACAAGTGAAAGTCTCTAACATGAAATGAAACCCTACCACCACTTTTAGCTCCTCTATCTTGTCTAAACAAATTATGCCCTGCAATACATAATAAATATGCATCATTTTCTGTAGCCCATGTCTTGGTAACTCCAATAACATCCACCTTCTCATCCGTAATTATGCTGTGTAAGTTTTCTATATTGTTCCTAATACTGCGAGTATTGGTATAGAAAACTTTAAATGTGCTCAAATTGCTTTTATTTAACCCCCTGCAATTTCTAAAATCACAATTGCTAAAATGACTACATTTTTTAGACACCTTATTTCCATTTCTAATAACTGCCAAATAGTTAGCATCCTTTTGATACCTGATCAATTGAACCAGACCCCTCATTCAAACTTAGTTTTTTGGTGCTGAAGCCTGTAAACTCAAACTACTAACCATTTTTTACACTTGAAGAACTCAGATGCTGGTCATTTCTAGCAATTCAATTGTGCTTACAACTACTTCACACTTCAGCAAACCTGATACTGTTTTTCGCAAATTTCCTTAATGCCAGGTTCGAACCCCTAGCCCATTGATTTAACCAATTCCAATTTCTAAAGTATACAAAAGGAAACATGGATATGCTTTGAAATTCACATTCGTGGTAAATTTTTCAAATGAAGTCCTACTTTATGTAGCTTATCCCTCTTTTCACTGTCTAGTAACTAACAAAGAATGCACACAAAAGAAATTTTATTTTACTATTATTTACCTGAGAAATGAAGCAAAACTTTTCAGAAAATTTGTCACCTACACCATACAATAATCAAATTATTGATTGAGTACAAAAATCGACCAATATTTTAATGCTTCGGCTGTTTTTGTATCAAGTTTGTAGAAAAATTGATCTGATTGGACACAGAGCTAGATTATATTTAGCTGTTTAAAAAAATAAAACAGTAGGACAAACAAAAGAAAAAATGCACATAAAAAAAAAAAAATTGATAGAGATGGGTCTGATCCATTTCTGGGGGGGGGGGGTGAAACATGTGGCATTGTTAGTTGCATTGAAGAAAAGAAATGCTCCAGCATTTGACTTAGCAGGTGGAAATTGGAAAAAAATATGGAGTTCAACACTTAAATAGCCCGACAGACATTTACTTTTCATTAAAATAAATTCCTTGTCAAAAGGGAAATAATTCGTTTGTTCCCCTGGTATTTAAATTATTGTTGAAGAAAGATATGGAATATAATAATTGTTCTTCAAAAAATATTGTTTTGCAGGGGTTTAAAGCTTTAAAATATCATTAATTTGATGAGAGATTCACATTATATTTTCAATCAATTCATGGGAAACATTAAATATTTATATTCATTATAGATGTTGTTGCAGCAAGGTTTTACTGTGTATACATATACAGTAGTACCTCACTAATTAAGTGTGTGTCCATTCACAATAACTGAAATATGTTGTCAATTCCAAGCAGGTTTTTCTCATGGTTTATTCAGTGCACTTTCATTGGTAAAAAACGTTGTAACTCTATGCATGTTAACAACAATCAATTCTTGTTATCTACTATTTGCACTGTTCTATCCCAATTTATCATGGTCAGTTTTCCCAGCAATTGTCATTACTTGAGTTTGGTTTCATTGGTCTCTATATGTATTTCTTAGTTGCTCTCCATGCTGGTTGTTCTGATCTGTATTTTTTTTTTTTTTTTGCCCTATTGATTTAGGATTTAAGGTTTTCCCATTACATTAATAGGTGAATGAAATATTATGTCAATGTAAATCACTTTTATTATTATGATCGTTCTTAAGACACTGTCTCTTGAGAGGTTATTTAAGATTCTATAATTCAAAAATTTCTTAGAAAGAAACAGGGAGAGCAAATAGGTGAAAAACTAGTAGTTGGTCAGTAAAGTAACTAAAGTGCTTCATAAAGTTTCTATTGTGTTAGTAGGAAATTCACAAGCAAGATCAGAAAAATAAAACAAAATAAGTAAAACAAACAAGAATACAGTGGGCTCACTCTGTCTGAACACTTCCTAATGTGATCACCCTGATATTCTGAACACATGTTAATGATCCTGAAGAAACTCTAAAAACTTTATATAGGACAACCTCTGTGTACTCTGAACAACCTATAATTTAAACACTCTAGTCGTATGAACACTGTTTCGTTACCCATTAAATCTCTCCCGATGGGCCCCTTTCAACTGGTTAAACATCGCCGATGTTATACCCATTAAATCATTAGGTCTCTGCATACTAAACATGTTCACAATTGGAATTTGGGAATTCCTATGAATCAAATTAAAATGTCTGAAATTCATTCACAATTTTATCAAAATGGTTTGAATCCATTAGGTAGAAGATGAAGAGAAAGTAGGAAAAATTATTTTTGGATATTGCTGCATCGCATAAAACCATTCAGCTGAGCAATATGGGCTAAGTTTCTCCCACTTAGTAGTAAATGAGAGTTCCAAGAATCCAACCATTGAACCAAATAGTATTCAAGACCTTTAAGTATGTTACTTTCAAGTAATATACGATTGAAAATCACGCCAAAACCTTTCCATTGAAACAATTGGATAATAACATGTGAGTTAAATGAGAATTCACAATGCCAAAAAACACTGAATTAATTTACTGATAACTATACTGTAATATTTAAGTGTTGAATCTTATGTAACACTGTAGTTCAGTGGTTTCGCCCCCTCCTCCCCTATGACTTGGCAATATTTTGCCATTTTTGGCGACAGCGTTGGCAATTTCTTTCCAAATTACGCTACCAAATTAGAGATGGGCAATGTCGTTTTTTTAAATGATTTTTTCATTAGAGAATCCTTCATTGCTTTGACCCGTTCATTGAACTCGATTATTTGAACCCCAATCTATAATATGTTACCAAAGTTGACCCTAGTGCCGGTAATTTTAATGGTACTTTTTATCAATTTATGTCTCCAACTCTGTAAGGTTTAGAGGGGTGAGATGGCAGTATGGCTTCCTCCAAATACCCTGTATTTAATTGTACCTGTATTGACCTGGTAAGCATTGATAGTCTGAAAAATATGGGGTACAAACACACACATAGACAGAGGTGCAGATTTTAATAGTATAGATATATGCAGTGTGTCCCCATTTAACCTGCAAGAACTTTATTTTTGCAACTGTTAGTTTTACCAGCGAACCACACAAATAGTGTAATTATGAAAAAAGTCTAAATAGGTAACAATTGAAAGAGCATCTTGAGACACATTTTCGACCCCAAAATTTCCCTTGTCCATCCATAGTCTAGATATAAGGTAATAAAATCTGCTGAAATTTTAAGTAAAGTCCTATCTAAAGACTTTGCAAGAAATTGATCACTCAATTTCACCGCTGCTTCCATCTACAAATTGTGTGAAAGATGTCTTCCTTTACTCACTGAAACCTGGCTAAATTTGGAGACTTTTCCGATAATTTGGGCAGACTTTAGAACTTGATATTTTTCCAACAGGGCCATGAAGGCAAATAATTTGTGTCCAGAAACATGTTTTACAATGCTTTTTTGCTTGCTACTTATTCAAAATGTTTTCATTATTTTACTATTGTGATTTCCTGGTAAAGCTTGACTTCAGAGAGATGGTGTGTGACCTTGAAGCGAAAACAGATAGCTTTATTTTATAATAAGTATCATTAGAGAGATCACGCTATTAGTAGAAACTTTAGTGAACCAAATAAGTAAAAAATTATTTTTTTCTCTGATCCTACCTATTTTAAGAAGAAGAGACCTGTTTCTACAGTCACGTGCCATCTCTCTGTGGTCAAGCTTCAAGATACATACTTCCATTGCAAAAATGTCCAAAATAAGATGAAGTTCCAGAAACCTGTGAGGCTCCTATTAGGGTATGCTGCTCCCACCCACTGACGAAAAAGCAGCTTATTGTGATACTAATCTTACGTTTATTTGCGTTTTCTGCATTGTTTGCATACTCACGTCTTTTCATTTTTATCTTGTTTAATCTTATATATATATATATATATATATATATATATATTATGTTAAGAATATCGATAATTGGTTATAATCGTAAATTTTGCCGTTTAATCGGCGGATAAAATTTTTTCAAACACTTCCTAATAATTTTTAAATCTTTAAACTGAGATGAATAAATTTATTGAAAACAAATTAATGTAATTTTCTGCAACACATGTATGAGGTATCGCATACCCAGAATGAAGGGGCACTTTTGAAATTGAATTAGCATTAAAATACCATAGATAAAAAAAAAAAGATGTGCCCCTCTCATTCTCATGTGCGATATAGCATGAAACTGTACTGCATAAAATAAAGCCTTATAATTTATACTGCCTGATATAAAATATAAAACTGAGTAAAGAATGAAAATTTATATCACAGCTGATGTTCATGTAACACTATTATGAAGAATTAAATTCGGACAATTTTAAATCTAAATATAAATACTTCAGTAATTTATTTCAGGACTGTCAGGATGTTGCAACTTGCTTCTTGTGGCAGTACTTTTCGATCAGCCTTACCTTTAGCTTCGTGCTTTATGATTACCTTAAAATTTTCAATAAGCATAAAGGCCTTGATGAACTACATATAATAAGTTGTTTGTATAGGAAGACAGTTTTTGCATTAATTGAAATTTATTTGTATTACAACAAAGAACTGCTTCGAAATATATTGGCAATATTTTCTGTTGAATCCTAGCTTTTTTTTTTTTACTGAGGGCTAGTGGTGCGATATCAATGTTTGAGTACTGATTTCTTTTCTAGCATCCATGTTTTGCGTTCGATGTTTTTCAATGTCAATGTTTTATATTTGAACCAAAAATATCCTCTAAAAATACGAATATGTTTGCAGTTATGATAAATGCTTTATTATTAACTAGTTACTTTCTTGAGATATCACATTTGAAAGACTTCTCTATTATTATTTGTTTGTAAAAGTAGACTTACATTGCAGAAAAGTTAACCATCTTTTTTTCCAGAGCACTATTAAAAACAATATTGAGCGTCTAAAGCTTTCCTTAAATATTCCAATGTGTTTTTTTTTATTATTTGTTTTCCCTAATTTAAAAACAATAATTCCTCTTCGAACGTATATATATATATATATATATATATATATATATATAATCGCTGTAAATCTTTATAATCTTAGAATATAATTTGAGTTTCAAATATAATGTGTATAATTCTTTCATGTAATTTTTCTTGTAAGTATTCTACAATAATCATTTATTTTGTATTATATTTTCTTTCTATCTTTCTTAATTTTTTATTTATATATTTATTTTTTATTTATTTATTTATTTATTTATTTATTTTTTTTTTTTGTTCGTGTATCCACTTTCAAAACTTTTACAAATTTCTCTAATTATTAAATGACTTTTTGTACTGTTCAGGTAGGATTTAAAAGGTGTTACAAAATTATTTCATTAATCTGCACCGATGTTTCAATCTTTTGAAGTTATTTCCCCTATCCTTAAATTATTTGGAATGTTAATAATTTTCATTATTTTTATTAACTTTTCTTAGGCAGTTTAAAAATAGTTTTAATTAATAAATTGATTATTGTGAATTTAATTAGCATAACAACAGTTTTCAGAATTTCTTACACAAGAATACATCAATGTTTTAGGTTGCTGTATGGATAAAGCTTCACCACGAGGAGATGGCGCGTGACCTTGAGGTGCAAATGGACCACCTTCATTTTAAAATAGGCGAGAAAATTAAGTTTTTACTTTCTTCGTTCGTTAAACTTTTGACTGCCTGCATGATCTCTCTGATACTACCAGTTATAAAATTAAACGGTTCGTTCCCGCTTTAAGGTCACACGCCATCTCTCTGTGACCATCGATACTTAACCATGAACACCTATGTTTTGAAACATGGATGCTCTTTCATCGATATCGCACCACTATGGAAGGCAGAGTATAAATGTTTTCTTGTTGGGTAAAAAAGTGAAAAGTCATTTGTTGCGTAGCTTTGGGAGTCTACTGTGTATATATACATCATTGAAACATCTTTTTATGTCATATTTCTGTTTGTATCAATGTTTGTTTGATATGGTGCATATTGATGATGTATTTAATGTTTGTTTGATATGGTGCATATTGATGAGTGTTAAGTCATGACAAGTTAAATTGAAAATAAAACTTTAAAAATGAGATTGTTTAGTTGTGTTTTTAGCTTTCATTAATTAATTTTAGTAAGATTGCTTTTTTTTCAAACACCTTTACAATCAATCAGTTTTCTATGCTGTATTAAGAGAGAAAAACTGAAAAAAAAAGTATGGCAGTTGTAAGAAAAATCTAACCTTTTAACTTAGTTTTTTTTTCGATCTCAATCTCGTGGGCTTTTTTTTTTTTTTTTATTTCTTTTTTTTTCTGAGCATCCGAAAAACAGATTAAAAGAGAAAGAATCAGTCTTCACTATTCTCTTCTGTGCCTTATAAAATCTATTAAGGCATTAACTTAATTATTAATTGGCAAGAATTAATAACTGCATGGTCAAAAAACGAGTTACCACTGTTAGTCCAAAGAAAACGGGGTGGACCGTTTTTTGGACCGTCCATTAGTATTCCATTTTTAGACAACCCAGTGCTTGAAGTAGATAGCATCTGTGTAAATTACTAAACAAACAAGTAGTTCAAAACAAGTGTATTATGAAAAGCTCGTGTCATCTGCTTTGTTGTCAGGTTGCAGCCATTTACTTTACTGTACAAATTTACTTTACTGTATAACTTTGAGGGGGAGAGCTTTAGTTTTACTTTGCTTGAAAAGTTTTCAGTACCTCAAAAGTGGGATTTTCTACTAAAGCAGCTTTTACCAAAGCAAACGAGTCAACAGTCAAGACAATTTCGCTCACTACTATTTTGCCCTTTCTTGTTCTTCCATTGGAGACCCTTTTTGTGACTGTGTGCAACCCCCTTCCCTCATTTTCTGCAGGTGTCTTGTATTTGGATCAATATCTCTATGTTTTTATGAATGTAGTTAAAATAAATGTGTAGCAAATTTTTAATACCATTCTTTATAACAATTATTATGTTCCTCATTTTTAATACAATTTGTAATGAGTTATTAGTCTAGAAATGAATCTGAACTGAGACCAAAATCTATAATTTCTAAAATACTAGATCTAAATTTGGTAAAAGAACAAGGTATTGTGAAGAATTAAAAATTATTTTAAATATTTTTTATGAAGGGAGAAAAAGAGAACTGATATAAATCTTTATATTGAGAAACATTATTTACACTCAAAAGCCAATCATTATGACCACACCTAAGTTTTGCAATGAACTAGCCTGGATGAGGTTTAAGCCACTTGATCAGGTAGAAGTGGTATTTAACTGCTGCTGGAGTGTTTGAAGAATCATTCTTTCACTTACTACTGTGTGTGATGTGCAAGGCTGCGGATCTAACCCAAGTAGCATCAACTCATCGGATTTTGCTCGGCCGATCATCGAACTCCTCGTAAACTGATCCCGTAACGCGCTATGACATCGTTCCGATCAGTATACGAGCACTAATTTCGATGAGCTACTTTTCATCGGAAAGCAATATCCTTCCGATCAACTTTCCCGATGAAAATAAGCCGATCATCCAAAATTGATCCTAAATTTATGGGCACGGGACTGCACTGCTCGTAAATTGCTCCAAATCTCATCGTATTTCGAGCAAAACTCATCGGATTTTGCTGCTCGGATTCTGTTTGGCAGATGAGACATATTGGAGCAATTCCCGATGAGAACTCATCGAATCCGATCATCTGCCGATGAGAATTTCATCGGGTTTCGATGAATAGCCGATCATCGGCCGATGAGATTATGCTTCTTTGATATCTATTCTTTGATAGAGGTAAGATTGTAATGTCTCGAAGGCTCGGAACAGGTATTTCCGAAACTGCAAGATTCGTGTTTTTGTTCGCGATCTACAGTTGGGTTAATCCATGTCAAATCACCCAAGAAAACGGGATTTTGTAACCCATGTCCTCAGATTTTGATAAAAATTTGGTGTATTTAATATTTCTATGGTGGTAAGTAAATATATGAATTCTTTTGCCCATATGTGATCTGGTTTTTGTTTAACAGGCTTTTCAAAAATTGAATTTTCTGCCAACCGCTAAGCCTAATCTTCATGTATACGTTATCTCTTCAGTAAATTGTGACGGGTGCAGAAATCTTTCAATGTCTCTCAAAAATCTCAGATATGTTGATGAAAGTATGAAGATTTAATAAAAAAATAGTTGAAATTTATGTAATGCAATTTTGTTCAAATAAAATTTGAATAAACTATGACAAGCATTTTTTTTCTTGTGCAAAACATGAGTTTACTTAGGTGGGTTTTTCACGAAGAGGCGGAGGTCCTATTCAATAATTGAAGCATTCGAAATAAACCTGAAGGTGTGCTCTATCATTGCAAAGAATAAAATTATTGGCTATTTTCGTTTTCTTGTTGCTATTGCACAATATACACATTTCAGCACCAAAATTTTGAAAGGGGGTTCTAGTCAGTTTCCTAACTTAATTTTCAATATTTTATGTTTAAAATAAGCCTTGTTCATGCTTTTGTAGCATAAGAACGTATTATATTTAGTTTTAGTGATTCATAATTGTATTGAATGTGCGAAGAAGAGTTAGTATAGCACAATCTTTGAAGAAAAAATAACAAGGAAAAATATGAGTTTCCAGATTGTGAGTCTTTGAAGTGTTTGTGTGATTTTGTTTTTAGCAAATTTAAGGAATATACTGTTTGATATTTTAACGCTCGACCTTCCTTGCATTTGCGCTCTTCTGATTTTATTAAAATATAGGTGATAGTGATAAGAGGGATAAAGAATGTGAGGGGGTTTTCTGTTTTGGTTTGTTAGTTTTTCATTGGATTCGCTTGTCAGCTTAACGTTGGTTTGCGCTGATACATTTTCTAATTTATTCCCTTTCTTTATCGGATCTTTGAAAATTAAATAATATCGGACTAAGCAGAAGTACTTCCATGGTGCATCTTCTTAATCAAGTTGTCCCCTTTTTCAAAAATAAAACAGTTAAACAATGATTGCTGCAGTTTTTGATGTCGGACAGTACTTCTTGTTGAAGTCATGTCATCATGAAATATTCGGAATACTTATTTTGTACATATTCAATCTTCTTTTGAAGAAAACAGTAACATCTTCCAGAATCTTATGTTACAGACCGTTTAACGTAGTTATTTCATCTAACATCTTACCATTTCTTGGTTGTGGTAAAGATAATAGTCCTTTGTTAGGTAAAAAAATTGTCTTGTTTCAAGTCCAGCATAGTCACTTACTTGAAAATTTTCAATTTTTTTCTTTTAAACTCCAATAGCAAGTGTCGAAAGCTGTATTTGCTCTTCACTGGATGCTGAAATTTCTAGTTTATTTGTATTGAATTATGTCTGTCCAAGGCTCTAGCTTTTTAAAAATTCTTTTTGTATATAACAAAAGTGTGCGTGATGGCATGCAATGAAACTTCAACAGATATTCTGTTTAGCTGTTAAGGATGAATTAATCTCTTGAAACTGTTTTCTTCGGAAGTGGATGCTTCAAATTCATAAATATCTTCCTGATTACATGTTACAAACTTCATATTTATATTGCAACTTTCAGAAAAATGTTAGTTTTTCTCTACGGGAATTGCATGTTTGACCCCGTAAAGCTTTTTTTTTTTCTACTCGAATACTACTATTAATTTTCTATGGTAAATCTGATGTAAAAGTTTATAATGTTTTTTTTTTTTTTTTTTTTTTTTTTTTTTTTTTTTTAAATTTTCTTCTTCTGACTTTTGAAAGGATCAAAGTAACTTGATTGGTAACGTTAAAATTCATTTAAAGTTAAAAGCTTTAAGATAGCTAACTTCCTTTAATCGAGTTCAAGTAATGATTTAATATTGATTAGAGTGAATACGTGTGTGTAGTTCTTTTAATGACATTCATTACCAATGAATTCGTCTATACTGCACTTTCAAGGCCATTTAAAAGTCTTGTCTTCTAAACCATCGAATTAATTTTGAAACTATCATCAAGTGAAAATATATTGAACCGTAAGGGGGAATGAGTCATATATGGCCTAGTTAAGTTTTCTGATTATATTCCGCATTTTTTAGAGCTCAATTAATCAGTAATGTTAAAATACAATAATATAACTAAATTTTACAAAAAAAAAAAAAAAAATCCTTCTGGAGGGGCTGACTTCACACCTCCCCTCCCCACACTCATTTCTTTTGACCCCCCCCCCCTCTTTTTTAGTACACCAGCCGCCTAAGAACTACGGGGATAAGTGGGAGCGGAGGCCCTGCATTCATAGAACTAGCCTGTTTTCAAAATTTTCGCTTGCTTTACTATTTAACATTTTCGTTTTGGGTATCTGAAAGTCTTTCGGAAAATAAAAATTGTATGAAGTACATTATTATGCTTTCATTTAGTTTCAATGCTTATTTTTTAGTTTTCTGGTTTTAATTTTAGCTTTACTGTAAAAATGAATACTTTTTTTGTTTATGTATCAAAAAAAAAACTAAAAGACTGGGGACGGAGGGGGGGGATACATTTTTAAATTATATCTGTGCCCCCCTGTCGGGCAAGCTTGCCCCCCCCCCCTTCCGTCGGGCAAGTCCTAGCGCCACCTCTGTTGTTGCGGCCCAGTTACACCCTTACATGGCCTCTGTTTTTCCAGCTGGAAATGGAATTTTCCAACAGGACAACACCCTATGTCACAAGGCTCAAATTGTGTTGGAGTGGTTCCAGGAATATGCTGCTGAATGCCAGTTAATGTCCCGGCCGCCTAACTCACCGGATCTGAATCCAATAGAGCAAATGTGGGATTTCATGGGACGGCTGCTCAGAGCTCAAAAGCCACCAATTCACAATATCTCGGATTTGCGTAATCGTTGCTTAAACATATGGTACAATCTGTCTCCGGCCATCTACCAAGGACTTGTGGCATCCATGCCAAGGTGGGTTTCAGCTGTGTTGCGGGCTAAAGGTGTGCCAACTTGTTTTTAAGAGGTGATCATAATCTTTTGGCTCTTGAGTGTATATACCGTTATGTTTCTTGACAGAAAGACTTTGTTATCTCGAATTCTAGTGTAAACTGGATGTTAAACTAATGTGCCAACCTAGAACAAAGGAGGAAAGAATAGAAGTAGTAGATGGAAAATGATGGTTCTGATTTCTTAGGAAAGGAATATCCCGTCTTGGGGACGTGACGTAAAGTGCTCAAGGATACGTTAATGCTCCACAAGGAACTACAGCCGAAAATAATTAATTATTGCCAAAAGACTATCATAACCAACTCTATTTTAATAAACACTAAATTAATTTATGTTTTCTTTATGGGCGATTTTCTGTAAACTCGTCCTTTCCCATACAGAATCTGTCCGTATCGAATATCGTCTAAAACTACAATATGGAAACAATTTACCGGGGAGAAACCCTATGAACTCACATTATTTCTGAGTCAATATTATACTCACGATAGAAATCGTATAACGAAGCTTTAGTAATATTTTCGAATAGTAGTTCAACTCAAATCCACTCCAATATATAACAAATTCTTTTTTTACTGAACTCCTCAAAAAGGGGAAACATTTTCAAGTTCATTGTTCAACTAACCAGAAAAGTATTTTACTTTTCTTCCTATATTTGCGCGCCTTACAAACAGCAAGTATAATCACACTGCTATACTTTCTCAAGAAATCTCTTATTCCCCCTTGCACTGATGTATAGGTTATATACAGTGCGTTTCGAAATGATAGGTCCACCAGTAAAAACGAAAGTTATGCTGGTAAAAAAAAGGTTGTATTGTGTACAAAGCACTATTTTATAAACTACATTACTTCATTCAATGTAAAATAGCTCATAAATAATTTACAAATAATAGGAATAATGAGGGAAACTAAAATTAGATGAAACAGCTGTTTCAAAAAGATAGGTCCACTGAACCACGCATCAAATAAATGTTGAATTAATAAGAAATTTTTCTGTTTTTTTTTCTGAATAAGCTCATAAATCCTATTTGGCATGGTTTCTACAAGTTTATGCAAACAATTTGTCCCGATTTTTGACCATTCGGAGGAAATAACCCTTTTTAAGTCTGCAAGTACTGTTGTACTGCCTTCTGCCTGCATACACTGCTCTTGCGAGCATACCCCACATGTTTTCTACTGGATTCAGGTCGGGGCTGCAAGGTGGCTAATCGATAATATGTACAACATTATCCAGAAACCATTCAAAAGTGGACTTTTCAGAGTGCAGAGGAGCATTGTCCGGTTAGAACATGAAGAATAAGCCCCCAATGGGTTCTGATTGTGAGAGAAAATATTGTTCAAACAGCTTGTTATAGCCAGCAGCATTCAAACGATTGTTTACAAATGCTATATCAGTTTTTCCTGTCCCTCTGAATCGGGCACACACCATAACGGAACCACCATCAGCTTGCCTCTTCGAGAATATCTGTCTATCGTTGCGCAGATCGTGCCAGTAATAATGCCAACCATCTGGACTATCCAGGTTGAATTCCTTTTTATCACTGAATATCACACGATGCCTATTTTGTTTCCAGGACATCTCTTCCTGTGCGAATTTCAATCTCTTTTCTTTGTGCTTTTTAGTTAATTTCGGAGCCGCTTTCCTTTTCCCGTAAAGAAAATTGCCGAACTTCTTTACCGCTCTGTGGACTGTAGATTTTGATATTGAAGGGTTTAGTTGTTTGGCCAAAGTGGATATGCTCATTATTTCTGGATTTTAGGTCCCTTACGATAGTGCTTCGTTGTAGGGGTGTCACTTTTGATTTGCGGCCAGATGATTTTTTACTGCTATAAGCATTTCCAAATAGCAAAAAAATGTTTGCAACACTTTGTGATCTGTTTAAAAGCTTACCTATTTCTCTGTTCGATTTTCCAGACTGTTTTAATGCATCAATTTTTCCCTGCTCAACCAGCGAAAGACTGCAACGACAACCCGTTTTGTTTGACTACAAAGTGCTGTTCAAATCTGTTTAAATACCTCCACAGCAGCAAGCATAATCCCGTAGTAAGACTAAGCAACGATACTTATGCAAATTTTTGGAAATAAACGTGGTTGGGGCAAAATTTCTGAAGGTGGACCTATCTTTTTGAAACGGTCTGAAAATGAAAATTTGCATCAAATAAGAAGAAATGATTCATTTTTTGAGAAATTTCATTAAACATAGTTTTAACAATTACAGATATATAATCACTGTCAAAAAAAGTGATTTTTATTCTCAATTAAGAGTCGAAATTTTGAAAAATAAGGGTGGACCTATCATTTCGAGACGCGCTGTAAAGATAAATGAGCAAGTATTTTCAATTATTTACATTCGGGAGTACTCAACTGGAGATCAATTAGGTAAGAATGTTTTTTTTTTCGCATTAAAGCTTTTTAGTGGGAAAAAAACTTTTCTGTTGAAAAGTTAGCGATTTGAATTGATATTTGCTTGGACATGCTTTTAAAACTGAAACACTGAAATAAACAGCTAGAAGCAGTTCTAGTTTCTAGTATAAGATGAATTTTAGATTAAAAATATAGAAAATTATTACAGTAATCCCTCGCTATATCATTCATTCAGATATATCGCGATTTCTCTTTGTCCCCTGGAAAATTAAAGGTGATAAAACTTCAGTTCGAAATTTGAGATCACCTACGTTTAAGTAAGTCCTTGAAAATCCTTTACCTTCCCTTTTCAGCTGTTAAATTTGCAAAGGCTGTATTTAGTTCTTCTGAATTTACTGCATTTTCAGTTATAATTGTTTGAATTCTTATTTCACCAAAACGCCATTGGAATATGGGTGATTCTACGCTATTTGAATTCAGACGGCCAATGGAAAAACTTCATGTAAAACTGATTTTATTAAAATGTTTTTGTATGCTTAAGCATTACAGACTATTGTCTTTTATATGAACCACCCAATTAATTCACTACAATTATTTTATTTTAGCATTTATAGCTGAAAATAGTCATAAATGTATACTCTCCTGACCTGTCCAAATACTAGTTTTTATACAAACATGTTCGACGTTCAATTTTTGCTAACTTGGCGTAATGCTTTTTGCTATTCTCATACACTTACATTAACAGAGAAACATACTTCATCAGTAAACATTGAAAAAATAGTTATTATTATTTTTAAAAAAATACACTCTTCAATGGGCCATATCAACAGTGTCACCCTCACCTGGCAAACTTCAAAGACTGAAATTTCGCATAAAAAATGCATAAGGATGATGTTGATTGCGAATAACCAGTGTAATACTGAGTAAAGTTAAAAGCAAGCTAAGAGTTTTTCGAATATTATTGCATCGGTTCTCGTTGAAAGTGCCTCAAAGCGTACTGCGCCAGTCGCTGTAGTATTTCCCCTGCTAAGTATAACTTTTTATGTTTCATCATTACATAAGTGTGCGTATGTATAATGTAATGCTTATTGTGTGCAGACATCACGGTTTACGTGAAGTTCTGGTAAGAAGAACGCGTGATGTTGTTTTTATAGGTTACTAGCTAACCCGGCGAACTCTGTTCCGACTTAAAGGCTATAAATAAGCAAATTTTTGAATTTATTAAGTTTTTTTATTAGAAAATACAAAAAAAAAAATAATAAATAAATAATAATAATAATAAATAAATAAATTAAAAAAAAATAGTACCTACATTAATCATCCATTATTGTTTCTGTATTTACAACCTATTTTACTGCGCTCCAGAAGCTGTCGGAACATGTGCTTTATGTCGCCCGGCGACAGAGGCTCAAAAAATGCTTAGTTAAAAAGATAATTTTTTCGGACTGCTTATCAACTGACTGCTCCATCCATAAATCCATCCAAACAAACTTTTATACATATAATAGTAGTAAGAAGAACAGCCACTTAAATGCAGTCCAGGAGCTATCCCACCAAGCGCTTTCCACCTCTCAGCCTCAGAGGCGTAAAAACTCTTAAGTGACAATCGTTTCTGACAGCTTATCACATATAAATTTCAAGGGAAGTAGCGCGTTTGTTTATAATTTACTTAACAAAAAAGTCAAATAACACTCAACGCACCGCTAACTTACAACCTGTTTACAGCGCTCCGGAAGCTGCCAGAACGTGTGCTTTATGTCGCTCAACCATGGAGGTGTCAAAAAAGGCTTAGTAAAAAGGCTTAGCCAAGAAAACAGAAAAGCTGGTAGCTAAATAGATAATTTGCAATAAAAAATATATTGCGGTCCTAAATTGAGATAAAAACTATCCTATCATTTAAGTTGGACCAAACTGAAACTGCGAGCAAAATTTGGTTAAAATCGGTTCAGTAACTGAGGAGTCCATTGGCCACAAACACAGGGACACGTAATTTTTATATATTAAGATGTGTGATTTTGTCACTTCTCTGGCGCCACTCCCCTGGCAGTTTTGTTTCTCTGGGGTAAATATACATTAAAACTGTGTTATAAGCATAATAAATTTCATTTTTAATCTTAATTACCCTTGTGAAGGCAATTTGAATGAACGTAAGTAATGTGGGAAGTATTTTTATTTAGGATCTGCGGTGCGACTTGTACGCAACATGTCGTGTTTTCAAGATTGATTTTTTTTATTTTATTACAACGCGATTTTTTTTTTTTTTTTTTTTGAATACAGGTCTTACAGAAATGAGTTCATACTCTGATTATACACCAAAAGTAAGTGAAATAATATTAAATCAAACCAGAATTCTGCCAATAGTGTCACTCCCCTGGCAACGCATTTTCCCTTGTTATCGATAAACCCCCCAAAAATTAGAATTTCGTCAGACCCTCACCACTACAATCATAAAAATAGCGGCTACTAGTGATATAATGAGTGTGAAATTAAACAGATTATTTTTTCTTTGGGGACACAAAAAACGCATTGACCGTAGAATCACCCATATTTTAAATTGTTTTTCATTAAAAAAAAAACGATTATTAAGAACATTTTCTTTTAATGTTGTTATTCAAAACTTCTACCTAATATAAGAGTAAACTATGTCAATTGCACACGTCAGTTACTTGCCTTAATTTAATCATTAATTTTATCGATTCTGTTACATCGCATTTGCAGATGTATCGCGCTTTTTTGCTGTCTCCTAATAAGCGCAGATATAATGCGTTAGTTTCGAGCGAAGAGTATTTGTTAAGTACGCACACTTTTTTATAAGAATGAAAATATAAAAAGGCTTTCTAAATAACATATGCGGTATTATTCTGATTGACAGAAAACAGTGGAGCTGGAATGAATTCATTGATTCCTAATTGTGCCGAATGTGTAGGGAGGCTTATCCTGCCAAGACGTCAATTGTAAAAAATAATTCTTTGCTGAAGAATCATTTCCTTGAATTCAAATTAGAATGGGCGCCCTTACTTAAATTCCAAAACAAGTGCATTTGACAAACCTATGTCATGACTTTATGCCGACTGATGAGGAAGCTTGACTTTCTTCGTTTCTTCGCACCATGTTTCACAATACATAATATGTAATCGTATTATAGAAATTAACTTTGAGGGAAAATATTATATTAGTTCAAATATATAGTTCTTTAACGTAAAAATTTATTTACTTCAAATGATGCTGAACTTGTCACGAAAGAAAAATATACCGAAGAGATATTGAAATAGTTTCAAGAAATAACTATATAACATTATTATATAATAAAAGCTGTTTATCATTTTTTTATTCGAGCGTGACTTATTTTCCTGTTGTTTTTGCTGCATCTATGGAATAATTTGTTGAGATATAAAAATACTAGAAATTAAAAGCAAGAAAATGTCTTGTTTCTTAATGGTGTCTAAAAATCTTTAAATGAATAGTGATTTTGATTATGAAAATATATATCATTTAGAAACGTCAGATTTAATGATCATAACTCATTTTATTACAGTTTCAGTCGCAGTTGTGGTTTTCTTGGATAGCTGCGGTTTCCAGAAAATAAATCAGTTCGATATGAAAAGTTATGCATAACGTCCACACGTAATGTTCCTTCTTAATCCTGGAATCGGACAGTGACGTTGGAGATCAGCATATTTGGAGTGCAGAATTCTGCCTGGGTTTCAGCTACAATTGTTCTGTCAAAGGGGAATCCCATAGGTTTCTTATCAGGATACTTCTCGCTCATAACACCACAGTAGCTGAGGGCATCAGTGCATGAAGTCTTTCCAGCGGTAGCGACCTGAGTAAAAAAAAAAAAAATAATAACAGAGGTCAAATTGAGTAATGAATTTATGGGCCTTTTAATATTGAAAATTAAGAAACTTTTCTTCACTGGAATAAGTAATTCTAGGTCCTCTCAGATCCTTGGCAATGATTTATTTAAATACATTATTCAAGAAGAAATATTGACAGTATCGCATTGCAATTTTTGAGATAATATTTCGATAACCGAAAGTGTTCATCGAATTAGCTCTGGTATTCATGCAGTTTTCTTCTGTGACAATTCATTGAATTTCCCACTGAAGTTTCCTTTTACTCAGAGCAGTGAAGTGATATTACAAGTGGTATGAACTTATATTTATTCCTATTGCTTGAGTTTAACTAGATAAAAAAGCTTAATAGCTAGTTAAAGTAAATTCAAAAGATATTTTGAATTCACGAAACTACATTATTGATGTAAAAAAAAAAAAAAAAACTAAAAATGTGTTTGAGTTTCTGTGATTTAAATAAGACGCTATTCCAATTTTGACAATCGGGTAGTTTTTCAACAATGTTACTATGTTTTAAATAAAATATTATGTATATTTTAACCTTATCTGTGATATTTTATGTTAGTCATCAGATTTTCTAATTTAGACCTCATTGGTGACTCAAACGTTTAGCTTTTAAAAATCTTTGGTATCCTCTGTATGTTCACCTATAGTTATTACAGTTAGCAAACATGTAGAGATGTTTGAGAGAAGTATTGTAAATGAATAACTCAAAACTGAGCTGATCAGCTAATCTGTACGGAAAAATATTTTGCCACTGGTCATAGGGGGTTAAACGGTTAACTTCACCGTAAATAAATACTCGTACTGGTCTATAATGTTGCGTACCAGAAATAGTATTTAGATGAGGATCATCGTTCTAACATTTTTGGCATTTTCTAACTCTGAAATCCACGTTTACGAAAGATATTGTGAAACACATAGGGAAAATGGGAAAATACTACAAGCTCTCTCTCATCCTGAACAATTGGACCGTGAACAATGAAAATGCAGTCTTATTTGCGTCATTACTAGTAGAAATATTTAGGGGAATGTAAGAGGGCCAGGACTTCTGCATCAACTGCGCATTATACTGCTCCATAGGTAAGTTGAACTCCGACATTGGCAATGTTTCCCTCTTTTTCTGAAAGGGTAATTGCCACTGATTTAAGTTGGAAAATAATTTGGCAAACTTACTACGAAAGTGACCCAAGTCAATTCAGGGCCAATTACTTTTTCCTATTACCCGAAAATGAAGGAAACATAGTCTATGTCGGAGGTCAACTTACCAGAGGTACACTATATCTCAATAAATAAGCGCTTTGTTGGTATATCTGGTTTAGTTTCATGCTATTATAAAATAATTTTTTTGTTATAGTAGTGTGAAGCTTTTTGAATACTCATTAGTTTAAGTTAAATATACTGCGTGCTAAGTGCAAAAGTGGTATCTGCAGTAGAGCTCAAACTGAGATATTACTCTTTAAAGTCTTGCGCCACCATTTATTTGATTCAGATGAAACTTTTTCCGATTTTTTAAATAAAATATTTCCCGTTCTGAAATCACCATATAATTTTGTATTTAGGTAAAATACGCCACAAAGAGCCACCTGGTGGTGATAACTCAATTTTGTTAAAAAGTACAAATACGACTTTTGTGCTTAGCACGGCAGTATAGTCGATGGTGTTGTAACACATGTTTCAAATGTAAAATACCTTGTCTTTTTCTGCATCTGTGATCATAACAAACAAATCGAAGACCATGCCCTTATCGTTGCCTTTGGGGACGAGAAGATGTTGAGGCCATCCACAGCTGCAGAATTCATCCCTGTCTTCTTCCATGTCTTCTCCATGAAGAAGTTCTTTGAATGTGTAAGTGGAGGAAATGGTGACACTTGAATCAGTTGAACTTCTTACAAGGGTGTTTTTTCCTGGTCTCACTAAAATAAATAATACATTTATTCAGTTTTTGTGGGAGAAGATTAAGTAATTTGAATAATTAAACGTTTTATGTTATTAAATTACTTCTAAAGTTTTGATTGTACTCCTATGTAATTTTTTTAACATTTTATTTCATTGATTGCATGAAACTAAATTTTCTTTTAAGTATCTTTACTTTTGTTACAACTTATTACACTGATTATAATATAGGAAGTTAGAATAGCATAATTTTTACATGTATATTGAATTTTATTGCACAAAAGCTTCTTGCCAAATAAAAATGTCAATCATGTTTAAGTTTTTAAAATATAAAATTATGACATGAAATTATGGCTTCGATATTAATTAAACATAATAAAATTTTCTCAATTATTGATTCGTTAAGAGTTCGCTTTTTTGATATCAAATCTTTCTAGCTCTGAAAAGTCAGACTTATCAAGTAGTTCATTGTTCCTTTTGCAATTATGCATTTACGAAGAATGAAAATTCAGAGAATTTTTATCGAATATACGAAACAAAAATTTTAGTAAAACTTTCTATGAAATGTCATTATTGTTCATAAGCCGAAGAAGCATATATACAATTGACAGCTTTTCTTCTTTCATGTAAGGATTTGCAAATGTTTTCATGCATCAAATTTATATTTGAACTTACATTCAACGGCGAACTTGTCCATTTCAATGTAGAGCCTTCTTTGCTCGTCCAGAGGAATAATGTTGCCAAGTTCGTCATATTTTGGAGCCAAGAAAATTCGAACTGTGCCTAGTTTTTCAACGTTGCTGTTGTTAACAGCGGTGATAATGTAGGAGAAAGCTTCGTGATCAAGATGATGGTATCTAGCCTGAAAAAGGTATTGTCTACAATTAATTGAGCTTTTTTTTGAAATGCTATCTTTTGTACGTTTAATATTTCTACGGCATATTGAATATAATCATATTTGCTTAAAATGCACCTTGGTAGAGCTTCTCAACCTCTGGTCCGCTTTACCAGCATCGGTCCGTGCCCAAACTTAACCGGCTCTAGGAGATTTTTATATTTCTGCCCATTATTTTTTTTTCTAATCGAAAAGTAATGATAATAACTTTTTAATTTCTTTTTACATTAACGTTAATTTTTTCTTTGAACTCTTAATTTTGTCTTTGAAAGTTTGTTAGTTGAGTATGATTTCATTTTTTAAAGAAACGACATTGGATTTCGTGATTATTTCTAAAACCTTTATGTAATTTTTCCATACATTGTTTTTATTTGTAGAATAGTTACTTATATTTTAATATAAAGATTATTTCTAGAAAATGATAATTAAAACGTTACAACTAACTCATACAACAGTTGTCAACTCCAAGTAATGGTTTTTGTAAAACATGTACAGTAAGTAAAGCACAAGCCCACGAAACGTTTTCAGAACATTTTACGTATGAGAACGAAGTTGAGAAACTTCGTTTGTTTGTTGAAAAATTTTGTCGAGAATCGCTGAATCAGGTAGTTCTTGATTCAAATGATACTTTTTATTTTATTAACGAATTTAGCGATATTTTGACGGTATGAATGTATTTATAAAATAGAAAATTCTGCTTCTGTCATATCAAATTATGAAAAAAATGTTACATTGTGAAGAAAAGGATGCTTGTTATGTTTAAGAGTTTTCCACATTTTGGCTATGTGATGAATTGATTATATGAGACCAGAAAGGAGGGGACATTGTTGCTAACCATTCGAAATTTATCATCTACAAAACATTTGTTTTAGTACTTTATAATATATTTCAATTAAGACTGCAGTAAATATCTTGAGTGAGATAATTTCATTTTTAATTTATCGTTTGCTGATTGATGAATCATGATTAACTACTACTTATATTAATATATTAGTGATATATTTTCCCCTATGTTATTATTTATTACTGAAATGTTTGAGGTACTGCAAAAAATTTTATTTGGTGGTAGCGTTTTATTTTTTCTCTACGACACCTTCAGGACTTCAGGAAAACGGACGCTTCTGAACCGTGGCGTGGTTAAGTGCCATCTACTGACGGCCGGACTATATGCCTTGTTGTATCACATGTATAAAATAATGAGTTTGGATGAAATAAACCTTTATGTTCATTATTTTTTGCCAGCATGTGTATTTTTATACATTTCACGCTCACTTTATTATGCAAGAGTTTAGCTTAACATCGTGTCATTATACAGGGTGTCCACTCCTATCGTGGACCAATAGCTAATTTCTAAACCGTTAGAGATACGTATATAGTTCATTTAGGAAAAAATCTCCAAATTACGAAAGGAATTTTGGGTCTATTCAATGTTTTTCAAAAAATCAAATTTTGAAAGAGTTACGAAATTTAAATTTTTATACAGCCCCCCAGTCCTATCAATCATATTTAGTAAAACATTCTTGACACTGTAACGTTTAAAACTAAAAAAAAAATCACTGTTCTACCACAAAAATTGACCGAGGGATGACGTTTTGAAAAATCAAGATTTTGCATTATTTCATGACCTCATCGAGAGATCGCTTAAGGGACCGTATGCAAAATCCTTCAAAATTTTGATTTTTCAAAACGTCATAACTCGGTCAATTTTTGTCGTAGAACAGTGATTTTTTTTCAGTTTTAAACGTTACAGTGTCAAGAATGTTTTACTAAGTATGATTGATAGGACTGGGGGGCTGTATAAAAATTTAAATTTCGTAACTCTTTCAAAATTTGATTTTTTGAAAAACATTGAATAGACCCAAAATTCCTTTCGTAATTTGGAGATTTTTTCCTAAATGAACTGTATGCTTATCTCTAACGGTTTAGAAATTAGCTATTGGTCCACGATAGGAGTGGACACCCTGTATATCTTTTACTTCAGAACCAGACAAAGTAAGTCCATTTTCGTTACTTTTCAGTAGAGGGGGAAAACGATTGGTGGGATGCATGATAAGGAGTAGACCCGCGCAGATTTAACGCTGTTAAAAATTGTGAAGGGATTTCTTTTATAGAATGACGTTCTCATGGGTAGATCCGGAATAAGGTTCTACATACAGTGCAGTAATAAAGTGAAAATTGCCAATTTTGAACTGGGTCGATCTGGTTCTGAGGTACAGATATTTTGGTAACAATTTATGTTCAATGAAAGATGCTTTAATATTTACGTTTTAAGTTGTTACTTCTTTGTGAAATCTAAAGTAGTTAAAGAGCTATTTTAAATCCGTTGAAAGTGATTTTCTACAAATAAAAGAGGAAAAATCTTACCCTGACTGATCCAGGAGTTCCGAATTGCATGCAATGCGACAATTCCAACTCATCTTCACGGATGAATGTATGGATTACGTTGGAAATCTTAGCATTCACTTTGATTTCAGTCACTTGAATATCTTGGAAATTGAGCTGTAACGAAATGTGAACTAAGAGTTTAACTCTCTTAAAACCATAAAATAAGGATGCTATTAAAAGGTAGAATAACTTCATGTTAAAATTAGGTTTCTGAAAAGAGAGACCAAATGATACAGAAACAATGCTCGTTTTGAATATCAAGGAAGCATTACTTTGTGTCTGCAACGGCTTTATATGTTTATGTATTATTTGAAGTTTGAATTGAACCACTATTGCGGTTAGAAAAAGTGGAACATCTGTTTTATGAAAAATTTTGCGCTAATTAAACCGATAACCATGAATTAAATTCTTTTCATCAAATTTTTGAATGTTCTAATTTCGAACCTAATTTTTTAAGTCAACACAGAAAACCTTTAAAATTCTAAATTACGCTTTTGCTCAATATATTTGAAAATTGACTTTTTATTAAAGCACCGAGCTAAAATGTTATTATCAGGGCTTCCAGACCATGTGTTTTCCATCAAGATCTTGAGTTTTCAATAGATATTTCAGGTTTTTGGGATTATGTTTGAAATTCTTGGGTTTTAAGCTTTATTCATGTAAACGATACATTTATTGAATGTTTTACAGATAAAACACAATATTTTGGACTAAAATATAATATTTCGGGCAAGCAATCTGGAATGGGGTTTTCCTGCATACACTTGCTGTGCCTGTTTAAAAAGATTGAGTGTGTTGGGGGGGGGGGGGAGGGGGGGCATGGGGTTTACAAAATGAGCATAGGATTGAGCATGGGATTTGCAAAATTTACATTAAAAAAAACTCCAAAAGATTATCCCTCTCGAAAAACATGAGTTTTCTAGTAACTTGCACGTTTTGTTTTACATTTTTCTAAGCTTTCCGACAGAAAAATTACAGCCATTCATTTTTTGTAACGTTTCATTTTCATTCTTGATAAGGGAAACTGCACATTTTTTCAAAGTAGTTCAATCGAAGTAAAAAGAGATTTTTCTATCGCAAAAAGAGTTCATCTTTTGTTTGAGATTTAGCACAAAGTACGTACGTTTCAGTATCAACATTGATGAATTTTCTAAAAATTGATCAATTTTCCTCTGATTTTTATGCACTAATATAAATTATTATTATCAAAGCATTACCTTTTCTTTTGTGTAAACTGGAAGTGTGTGCTTATATTCTTGGAAAACGTTATCGATAAACCTATGGAATCGGTAGAAGATTGGATCCCTGAGGCTGGTAGCAGTATCAGTCATGACACCTGGAGTTTCCTGAAAAACAATAGAATTTTTAGTTTACGTAAATGAACTGAAACATGTACTTAAGTTTGTGCAGTTGTTCATGGCTAATTTTAGAATGAATGTATACAAAACAGTTTGAAGCATATTGTAAGAAATTTCTAAATTAACATAATGATTAATTATTATCAGTAATCTTACTGAATATTACTAATTTTGAAGTTTTAAGGATTTCTTAAATAGTAAATGATATATTTCTCTATTTCTATTTTTCAGAACAGTGAATTTTTTTTTTTTTTTTTTGTGATTGAAAGAGAGTCATACTGAAAAGTCTTACTTTAAATCGACCATCAGGGTCATGAATGTAGGCCATCATTACGTGTCCCCAGTTGTGCAGATTGCCATAGAATTGAGGATTTTTGGAGTCATGACTAGATTCAATAAGAGCACCGATGATATCAGCACCATGTTCTTCATCCAATGGAATATCATGTCCCTCAGAGTCGGTAACTTTGCCAATGTGGATGGCTTCAAGAATTCGTTCTGTCCACCTTTGCATGTCCTGGACATCGACAAGGCGTAAATCGTGCATTGCCAACCCATCAGGACGAGCTGCGTAGTAACGACCGCTAGCAACGTGAGTAAGATGGGCAGCATAGCCTTCAAGTGGTTCTTCGAAGTTGTGGAAAGCTACCATTCGATTCAAGCCGTTGGACAAACGTTCACAATCGTACCTATAAATAAAAAGAAAAACATTGATTAAAGCAATCAAAATATCTGCAAAAAAAAGCAACATTGAAACATTTTCTCTACAGTCTTTGTTGCATAAAATGAACTTCTAATTAATTTTTATAAATTAGTTAATCCTTATATTTTCTCTAATTTAGCTGCATTGAAAAAAAAAATTAATTGCATTCTGCGAAACGTACATTTTAGTTTAATACTAAGCTTTTTCTTTCTGTTGATTATATTTCGAGTAAGAAAAAATAGCACAAAGTATGCAAAGTTATCAAGCCCTTTGTCTAAAGGAGCCAGTCACTTAAAAGATGCGTAAAATTTCTTTTTGATAAACCGGGGAATCACTTAGTAGCAATCTTCCGTATAGTGCATTGTCAGCTAAAGAATATAGGATATTAAAATTTATAAGCACGAACGATGAAAGTTTTTATACAATTGTATGTGATTTTATGGTATTTTAATTTTCGTATTTTGTTTCAGTGCAGTTTAAAATGTTCGTTTAAGCATATATTTATTTATTTTTCCATGTAAGTATTTGACAGTTTTTAAGTTAACTATTGAAAATCGAATCTGACAAAAAAAAAAAAAAAAATCTGATGAATTGTTTTTACCTGGCGCACATCTGCTGATGCATGTAGTAGAAAAGTTCTCCTTTCCTGTCCTTAGGTTGACCAAAAAACTTAGCGTCGTATACAGAAGGATAAACCACATGCCAATGCCAATGATGTGCATTAACACCAATGTCTTCCCTGTAATAGGCCAACTTGTATTCAGGATCCAAAATGTTACCTGTTTCTTGTACGTCAACAATGATATCGCCCTGAAGGAAAGTAAGAAAATATTTTAAAACAATGTAAAAAAGCTAAAATGGAAACTGTTTCTGATTTCAATAGCTTAAGCCTATTTTTTTCTCCTTAAAAATGATATGGGAAAAGTAGCTACGTTTCAGCAAAGCATTTCTCAGAATACTGATCAAAACGGCTTTTTTGTCATTGTCACCCGGAAAAAAGAAAGAACTCTGAGACTGGAGATACTTAAGGGGAAGGACGGATCCAGCTTCTGGTGAAGGAGGGGATCATGAGTGTTTTTTGGCATAGATAGGGGATGTGGGAGACAAAATTTTCGAAATATAAGTCCCCAAAAGCTGTTTTAGCCTACTTTTGGTGGCTTAAAGGGGGGGGGGGGGGAGTGCGTGATCCTCATGACCCCCACACCCCTCTGGATCCACGCCTGCCTGAAACACTCAGAAATAAAGGGAAGTGAGTGCCAAAAATGAAAATTTGAATATAATTAGTATAAGTGGTAGTAGAAACTCTTTAACTGTTTTGGGGCTGCTGATGCTACTACACAGCATCATTTAGAAAAACTTTTCAGTGAAAGATTATACTGCTGAGCGCAAAAGTCGTATTTGCAGACGAATTTAAAATGAAAAATTTCCGTTTAAAGTTTTTAGTCTCAATGTATTTGATTCAGATGAAACTTTTTCAAACATTTTTTTTTAAATATTTCCCATGGACAGAAATGACCATAAAACATTGTATTTAGGTGAAACAAGGGACTAGGAAACACCTAGTGACCGTAACTCAATTGGGACAAAAAGTGTAGATACTAGGGATGTACCGATTAATCGGCAGTACCGATTAAAATCGGTGCATCCGATCGGTGCCGTTATCATAGTTGATACAAAGATTATTTTTAATTAATTCTCCTACTTTGAATAAATATACATAGACAATGATGCAACATTTTTCATGTGGCGATAGTTTTCTCCTTAGCACAGTGCTTTCAGATAACCTCTAATTTTCAAAGAATAAAAGTATTGAATTAAATTGCTACTAATTACTAAAATATATGAATTAAAAGTACTCCTAAATTAGGGTGTTCACCACACACTCCCCCTCCCCTCCTTTTTTTATACATTTTTATTTCCAATTAACATAACTAACAATGTGTTAATAATATTATTGACACTAATATGGAAATTGGTTCTAAGAAATTTGATAAAATATTGAAATTATTCTGTGAAAACTAGGAAAATGGAGAAAAAAAAATCTTCTCCCAGAAATAAATTACTTACTATTTCTAAACTTGGAATTGTATTAGAGATAAAAAACAGTGATGGTAAAATAGGTAGTAGAAAAACATGTGTCCTTATCATTCATCGGCTCAGCCGATTAATCGGCAACCGGTAATCGGCCAATTTGCTTATCGGTGCATCCCTAGTAGATACGACCTTTGAGCTTAGCACGGCAGTATACTTACTCGTGGTTTGAACCAAACACGTGTTTTACGCAAAACTTCTTTCTATTTTTTAATTTTTTCTCTTAGCTTCCTGCTGCCTGAATAGTAAGTGTTTCTTTTTCAAAGATAACATCATGAAGTTAAAATTAAACTAGTTGCACCGTTGTTTTCGAAATGCAACGACGTTTTCTCGTAACAATTAGATTGAGTATTTTTAAAGGGATTCTTCCTAGTTGTACAGCGAAAACCCATTTTTTTAAACAATTAGCTGATGTTTTTTCGCATTCATTTTCCCTGCATATTCGTTTTCGCAAAACTTTATACATTGATGAGATTTGAATGACTTACTTCATCTCCAACTGGTTTAGTTGTGGCGAGATTAAACGCTCTGATGAGGGTATCGGAGGGGACAAATCTGTCTGCAAAGATTTCTTGAATGGGTGGAGTAATGATTCCGTGGCAATCTTTTCGATGCAATAGAGCAACTTCCGCTGCATATGCAAACAGTGTGGAGTTCACAAATGTTCGGGCTTGCTCTGCTAGGTGAATGAGATCTTCAAAGTCATGTGCACCTGAAAGAATTCGCTGTGTGAGCTAGGTCATATTTATTTATGCATTGTAATTATTTTTTATCGCAGTTTTCTACAATTTTAAAGTAGGAGAGCTAATGAGAAAAGATACCTTTTCGCGGGATCTGTAGTAAACAACTAATACACTCTTAAAAGTAAAGGAAATCAAGTTTAATATTAGCGACAATTTCTGTTTCATGTTTATAAGAGTCACACGAGAAATCTTTCTCTGTCTCTTTGCTAATATTTTCTCTTATAATTTTGTAAAAAAAAAAAACGATATGGTTCAATATGTTACCTGTTGTGAAAAATATTCATTTATCAGCAGGCCGTAATAAATGTAGGATAACAATTTATTGAAGTTAGCCAAACGTAATATTTTCTTCTAGGCTCAACATGAAGCTAAATAGCTTTGTGAAATTTCTAATTTATTGACAAATTTAAATTTATTTAAACGAATTGTATCTTTTTTGTAGGAAATTTAATTAGGAAGTTTGAAACTGTGAGAATAACGACAACTTTTGGGCAAGATGCACAAACGTTCAATTCAAATTACATCTTCTTTTAGTTAAAATATTTACGCTTTTTTATTTTATTGTTTTATTTATGAAGAAATATATTTCAAATTTCCAATCTAAGACTTACTGTAATATAGTCATAACTACGTCTTGAAATAACCATCTAAATTTTTTATAATAACATTCCATTGAATGTTTTTAAAAACTGAATACTGCTCAGTTGAAAGTACCTAACCGTGTGATGCCTTATTTCCTCTTTGAAATACAAAGAAACAAATCATTTTTTGACATAAAATCCTAAGAAACACTAGAACGTCTTGTAAATCAACTTTGTATGCAACATTTTCTTACTTAAATTTTAATTTTGATAATGCGTTAAATCTTCATTTGTGAAAGAAATTAATAAAGCATATATTTTGGATATTTGATTTATTCGGTAATTACTCTTTAAGAATTGCTATACTCTATACACTCATATTAGTGAACATTTTTTTAGCGGAAGGAAATTAGAATGGCTTTAAAGTGCGTGAACCGATTTTTGTTTTTGCTACATCATATTTTGAGTTTTGTGGACAAATAGCGATATCAAGTTCTATTTTTGGCAATCGTCATTAATAATTATTTTATTAAGTAATAATATTTTTGTTAAATCATGAACACTCTTTAAATTGCCCATTATAATGCTCAAGTTATGTATAAGAATGCCATTTTGAGAAAATTTGAATATTTTTTTCTTCAGTATTAAACATTAACAAGCTTTTCGAGTTTTCATTGTTTTCAAACAAAATGTATTGTTTTTTAAAATCGTTAAAGTTAGAATATTCAAATTCATAGTTTTGTAATCTTAAAAAGTTAAGTTTAACATAAAAATGCATTCGCTGAGCTTCATGAACACTTGAGGTTTTAAAAAATGTTATTAACTTTAGTGTACTTAAATAACCGTGCAATTACCAAATTTATTCTTTTACAACAGCCTGAGATGACAAGCCTTTTATTTTTATCCGCATTTATCATTCATATTTAACATTTCTTTCAAATTTTGAGACCTTTACTCAAATGCATGTAATTCAGCACTAAAGAACATTCGAGTGAAATTGTGTTCCTAGTTGGCGTAAATTTAAACGTATCAAAAGATAATTGCTAATATAAAGAATGTACAGATACTTGTAACACGATATTTTTCTGTGATATTTTAGAATGAATAAAGTGAAATGGCTTCAATTATTTAATATCTTATATTTTGTATGACTTACACTTGCACGTTTAACACATGAGCGAAGCCCGATTCCCGTTAAGTAGGAACTTGGGCCGGGTACTAATTCTGAGCCAAATCTTAACAAATGCAACATGTAAAAGTTACAGTACGTATTGTACACAAGTAATATGAGTCAGGAAATAATTGAAATTGAATAATATTTTTTTTGTAGCTATTGATAATTAATCAGAATGGAGTTAGAAATTAGTGATAATATTTATAATGAATGTAACTCATATAGTATTCTCTCACTACTGATTCGTCTGTCTGGAAACAAACTGCATACACATGTAGAAAACAATGCTAGGTTGAAACTCAAATTAAATAAGGCTTTAATCATAAATAATCGAATGATATTTGGGCTTCAATTTTAGTGTAATCTGAACAAGCTTAAATTACTCGAACGTCAACTTTTCAACGTTGTATTATATGTTTTTATTTTTATGTACAAAGGTATTTATAGATTTCTTTTACTCAACAAGCATTTATAACTGACTTTCAGTTTTCGATAATAATAATAATAATAATAAAACGGAAACATAAATAGCTTTCCAAAATTAAAATTTTCTTTTAAGAAAACAGACGAAAAATATGAATTATAATAATTGATATATTTTGACTCATTATTTGTTGCTGCCCCACGAAATTCCGTTTTTACAGTACCAGAAAAAAAACCACTTATACAGTCGTAAAAATAAGCGTTAAGTACTATGCTCTTACTATACAACATTGTTACATGGAATTTTACACAATTATAATCATGTTTTTTTACCTTTAAAATGTATAATAAAGCTTTTTTTTTTTGGCCGATAAAAGGAATAGCACATATATTTAGTTCTTAGAGAAAACAAGTTTTATTTTTCTTTAAATAATTATTTTTAATCAAATTTTCTTTTCTTCAATGCAGTTTTTGATAGTTAAATCTCTTTCATAGCTGGTTTCAGCATTGTTTGTTTGTCTTTTTGAAGCATAATTACCATAAAAAACTTTATATTTTAACTAAAATAGAGAGAAGAAAAAGTTTAGAAAAATTAAATTTCATGAATCAAACTTAGTGCAATTCACCATTTTTCCTCTTTCTTTGGAGCTGTCATACATATATTATTTTAAATAGGAATTTTAGGACGCGAAATATTTTCCTTCAACATGGTAAAAGAAATGATTATTTTTGTTTCATTGTTTGTTTCAGATAGATAACTTAAAAAAAATTAACTAGCTTCTTTGACTTCTCTTAATTCTACCTCAAGAAATTATAATTCAAAGAAAGCACCACTTACTGTAGAAAATTTCAATCAGTCTGCGGGCTTCCTCCAAATGCTCGGGCAAGAAGCACGAGAAAAAAGCGTTGCTCGGCAGCTGCCCGACAGTTTTCAATCGACTGTCGATCTGATCGGCAGGGATATGGTCGCCTGTTGCAGCGACATTAAGTCGCTCAAAAAGCTTCAGGACACGGACTTGCTTCTCGTGGAGGAGAGTCATCTCGACGATTGCTTCTTTGCAGCTGAGCACAACCGGGACCGTCCTTGCACGAATCTCTGCTCAGTTTTTAAAGGACAGCTGCGTTTTATATCTCGCCAGTAGAACATTGTTCTGAGAAATGTTTGGACACTGCTTGCCGGGCAGTCAAACCAAACTTTCGCCGAATCTTTCTCTCCACTATCTATGGCAAGGCTATTAATAACCACTGCAGGAGACCGTCCACTCGTAGGATAGGAAGCGGATAATCAAAGCTAGATCTCATTTAACGATGTGAACATTCGCTTTTGACGTGTGCCGGGAAATAACGGGAGAGCTATCCTGACGTGCGAAGGTAAACCGTAGTAGCTGCAGAAATGAGTTTTTGAGAGACGAAACGCCTTTGGTATTTCGTACTAACAATAAAGAAAGTTGGAATTTGGCACTTTTTTTGTGTTTTATTTTCAGCGGATACCAAATAAGCAAGTTTGTACTATAAGGTTTAAGTACAATAGATTTAAAAAAAATGGGAAAAAAAAAGTGAAAAATTAGCAGATACTGTGCTTTACCTCCTCATGGCGGTATCGTATAGTTCAGAGCTTTATGGATTTAAGTAATACTACATCATGATTTAATTCTCACAAGCTTTTTTTTTTTTTTAATTTAGTTGAGTAAAAAGTTTCATCTAGCGAGCACATGTCGATAAAAGAATGATAGTTTTATTTTTCCTTTGACAAACTGTTTGAATCTTTCGAAATTGTACCAACTAGGTGTAGTGAATACATGATGCCGTATCTAATATGAAATTCTTTCTTGTGAACAGGGCCGGCCTTAGCAAATGCGGGGCCCGATTGGAGAACTCTGGCGGGGCCCCCTTTGCAAAATGATTACATTTAGTTCGAGGCTCAAATGCATATAACTCTTTTTAAAATAAAAACTTTGTTTCGCTATTTTTCTACAAGAAAAAAAAAGTAATAAATCAATAGCTTACTAAAACAAGGCATTACAGACTAACCTTTCTTTCTATTTTATGCACCTTCCCTGAACCTTTCGTTAATGCTCAAAAGACTACTTATATAACCGTTTCAAATATCCGAAAAAGCATGTTGCATTTTTGATTATATTCCCAAGAACTAAGTTGTACTAGTGGCAGATAGTGGTGTATATATGTTTAAATTTTGGAGAGGGCTAATGGGACCAAGCTTAGAATAATAATTTAGAGGATGGCAGGGTGGTGCGCTCTTCTAGACATTTTTCCTCGTTGAATTTTTAAAATGCAATTCTAAACAATCTTCGGTAATGTCAGAGGAATGAGCGAGAAATTCAGGCTCAAATTCAGACTCTCCTTTCTAAATAAATGTTTTAAAATGATATTTGAAGACATTTTAGGCAGCGGCCCAAACGAGAGAATATTTTTAAGGGGGAGGGTGGCACTTTGAAAAAAAACTCCAACTCCCCCATCTCTTTGAGGGCTCTTCCCCGAAAATTTTGGAAATTATAGTCCTGAAAACGCAGTTTTAGACGTTCTCTTAGAGGACCTTGATATTAGATGGAGGTTTCTTACTAGAAATGCTTTGAAATTGTTGCCTCAAAAACTAATTTTAAGTTACTTTTGGCCAAGTTATGGAAGAAGGAACGCGTACCCGTTCCTTCTCCCATAACTTGGCCAAAAGTTAGTCCCACGTTCAGAAATTTTCCTTAAAAATATTTCAAAATTATCTCTGGCGGCATTAAACAGAAAGTTGGGGATTGGGTGCTCTCTAGCAGAAAATTAAAAAAATTAAAGGCACAAAATGGCAATTTTTGGATTTCCCTGAGTTTGTCAAGTGGGTTTGTCTTCTGCCCCTTAGCTCCCTAGGTTTGAGCCCCTTAGCTACCCCGTAGGCGCGCCACTGATGATGAAAAGACTACTTATATAACCGTTTCACTGCGTGAGTGTAAGATTGTATTTTAGCGTTAAGGGCATTAAGTTTGTTCAAAATTGAAGTTCCAAAAGCGCAATTTTAAATGATTTTCGATGTTTTTAGGTGTTTGAAGAATTTTTCCTGAAAATTTTTAAAAACTGAAACCCAGGAAACGAAATTTTAGATACTCCCTATTAATTTTTGTGGGAGAAGGCTTCGGAGAAGTAAGATTTTGAGCACGTTCTTATTTTCAGACGAGGTAGAAAAAAAAAGGGGGGGGGGTGAAAGAAAGGGGAGAACGGCACGCAATTAATTGACTAATAATTTATATCGGTTGAAAATTCAAGTGTCGTGATTTCTTTTTGGAAAAAATTAAGATTTTCCCCCAACATTATTTATTTTTGTTCTTAAAATCGCTTAGTTTTAACAAAGCGCATTTTTTACTTCTCTTCAGTAATAAAAAATATTTAAAGAAAAATCATCAACTCAGTATTCTGTATTGTGGGCCCTAATTCTCTGGTTGCCGTTTTGGTTAGAACAGTGTTTCACAACTTTTTTGAGCTCATCGCCCCCTTTAAGACGCTGACTGACACTTATCGCCCCCTCACCCTTCTTCCTCGAAAAAAAAACATAAGTCAACATCGATATTATTAAAAATATAAGCAATTTTAACCAATAACTTTTAAACTAAAAATATTAATAAATAAATAAAACACCTTTATTTTTTTTATTTCACAAAGCGAACTGATAAGCATTTGATGGGTAATATTTAACTAAGATCACCGACGTACTTTTCAAAAACAGAAGTACATTTTTCAAGAAATTATTTTCCTTTCTACACTGGAATCTGGGTGAATTAAAATCATTGAAACTAAAAATTTGAAAGAAAATATATTGAAGATCTGAAAATTCATAAAATGGACAATGAAATGACAAAATACTTCCTAAGGTTTAAGGAGAAAGCTCTTGAACTTTAATTAGTTTTTTTCTTAACTTGTGATTAATTGTCTGAACTCTGAACAACCGGTTTCGTACATGTTTACACACAAATTCGGTTTTCGCCACCCCTTTACTACTAGTGTTTTCTCTTCTAAATACCCATCACCCCTATCGCCCCTTTAGAATTTACCGGCCCTTTGAGGAGGCCAAATCGCCCCTTAGGGGCGATCGCCCCCAGGTTGGGAATCACTGGGTTAGAGGGTAACGGGAGAGGAGAGATCTCTACCAAAATTTTAAATCCCTAAAACGCCATTTTAGGCAATTGACCTCGTTGTTAGAGAAAAGGCAAGTCTTCCAGAATTTTTAGGAAATTTTTCAGAATATAGAAACAGAAATTTACTATTCCTCCAGAAACGCTCTGAAGCTGAAGTCATAATATTGTAATTTTAAGTTATCTTTGGTGATGGGTACATTTGGGGAGGGGGAAGGGGAGTTATCGCATGATCTCACCTGGAAATGTTCCGCAACTTAAAGTCTAACAGTGGAATTTTAGGATCCTTTTGGTCTTTGTCAAGGAGGTTATGATAACCTTCTGATTCCGTGCTTCTTTTTAATTAGTTGACCTCTGAAGTTGGCAGTCGGGGCACGGGTTCCGAATTTCCCCCATCAATCTAGCACTGGAAAGCACCTATCCTTTCGTTACGCCACTCGTGAAAAGATTAAAAATTGCCATCCACCTCTAGCTATGCGGGACTCTTTGCTATAACCTCTCGTACGTTTGCTTTTTTAAGGTAAAAAGCTCAGAAATTATCTTGATTAAGTATGTTTGTTGATTTTTGGAGAAAATAGGGCCTCATGGGTACCCTTACATAAACGCCCCTGGAAAACTCATCGGGTGAAAAATGCTCTTATGTTTCCTTTTAACTTACGTGCTTGTACAACTGATATTTTACGTTTCATACTGGCAACTGTAAACATCGGTAGTGTTTTCTTGGAGAACATTTCATTGTTGATGAATTTTAATAAGCCCGCCTCCAAATAAATAAGTAAATACCTTAAATGCCCCTTAAATGGGAGACTCCAGTACAATAAGGCCCTGCGAGGGGCCGCTATAGCCATAATATTAAATGACGATAATCATTTAGAATTTTGACGTTGAGCAGCCGATTATGTTTTTTTTTTTCTTTCTTTTTTTGACAATAGATAGTTCTCCTACACCATGAATTGAACTAATCGTAGCGAAATACTTTAAGACTGATTCAAACATCAGTTAAATATTGCCAATTAGCTTTTTATTTTGATATAGTTTTTTTTGTAATTTATTTTAACATTTACTAAAGGCGAAAATAATTTGTCGGCGCGGGGCCCTTGCTCCTACATCATAAATTGAACTAAACGTAGCACCATACTTTCAAACAGATTAAACATCAGTTAAATATTGCCAAATAGCTTTTTATTTTGATATAGTTTTTTTTTAACATTTACCTAAAGGCGAAAATAATTTGTCGGCGCGGGGCCCCTTGCTCCTACATCATAAATTGAACTAAACGTAGCACCATACTTTCAAACGGATTAAACATCAGTTAAATATTGCCAAATAGCTTTTTATTTTGATATATAGTTTTTTTTAACATTTACCTAAAGGCAGAAATAATTTGCCGGCGCGGGGCCCCTTGCTTACACCATAAATTGAACTAAACGTAGCACCATACTTTCAAACAGATTAAACATCAGTTAAATATTGCCAAATAGCTTTTTATTTTGATATAGTTTTTTTTTAACATTTACCTAAAGGCAGAAATAATTTGTCGGCGCGGGGCCCCTTGCTCCTACACCATAAATTGAACTAAACGTAGCACCATACTTTCAAACGGATTAAACACCAGTTAAATATTGCCAATTAGCTTCTTATTTTGATATAGTTTTTTGTTAACATTTACCTAAAGGCAAAAATAATTTGTCGGCGCGGGGCCCCTTGCTCCTACACCATAAATTGAACTAAACGTAGCACCATACTTTCAAACAGATTAAACATCAGTTAAATATTGCCAAATAGCTTTTTATTTTGATATAGTTTTTTTTTTAACATTTACCTAAAGGCAGAAATAATTTGTCGGCGCGGGGCCCCTTGCTAGAGCGGGGCCCGATTGGGCAAAATCGGCCCAATCGGCCTAAGACCGGCCCTGCTTGTGAATGAATCGTTCACTCCGCAATGGTAAAATCTGTCTTTAACTTCATCTAGTATCTTTTGTAAAGGTTTTAATTTATTATTTTTATGGCACTCTCAGTTTTAATTCGTTCTTTTTAAGGCACAACTAATCAAAAATCGTTTTAAGTGTACTATTATTGCAATTACCAACCAAGAGCAAAATCAAAAATAAAACCGGTAACGCATTTAAAACTTTTATTAGTTCGTTTTTATTTTCTTTTTAAGAGATATTAAATGGTCGGAATAAACCATTCAATTATATTACTAGCATTTAACCACAATAATTGTAATCAGGCAATCAATGTATTTACATATAAGTGTACGTGGTTTTTGTTGTTTTCTGGTGAAATTGTATTGTGTTTTTACCCTTTGCCCCCCCCCCCCTGGAAAAACTTGAAATGACATCCCTAATTGTAATAACAATAGGAACGCTCATAGTTTTACGTAGCAAATTTTCCTTTTCTGATTAATTCTTTTCTAAACGAAAAAAAATAAAGCTCTGAAATCGCTTTTTAATTCTTGAATTAAAATTTAGTTAAGATTATGTAAACTCATAGACAGGGTCCAACAATTCCCAGGCGGCTAAAAAATACCTTGCCGACTAGCTCTCTCAGGGCCAAAAAAATAATATACCGTAAAACAGGGCAAATCGGTACACTTTTCAGCTTTGATCGTAAAGATGTAATTATTATTATCATTTGAAGTTTGATTCTTTTGGAGGAAAACTTAGATCTTTTGCTCTTGATATTCCAAGCAGAAACAAAACATATTGAACAGTTTTTATTCGTATATAACTTTTTAGAGGTGTTTAGATTCATCTCGCTGATAAGGGTGAATCAGAAAACATGTTAAAATTTTTATTATTATTTTTTTCAATTTTTTTTTCAATTTAGGTTTGTAATAGGTCTAACAAAAATAAGTAATATTAATGCGGGTAAATAAGAAGAACAGATAGTTACTGTCAAATGAAGGTTAATTTTCTATTCCAGTAAACATATGATTTGTCAAAAATCGAAAATAATTTTGAACTTATGAAACATTAAAATTAATTTTAAGAAAACACATTTGAACTGAAAAACAAACATTTAATATTAATTCAAGTTTTTCATGTAGTCCGCAAAAAATATCTTATATTCTATCAACAAGCAGTTGGGGATTGGCTGAAGTTTTTTGATAGTATCTTCTGAGAGGAGTGCTGCTTTTTCTTTAGTTTCTTGAAATCTTAGGGTTTTGGAGACCCTCCTGTAAAATCTTCCCATGTATTTGTCGTTGTCTGTGTGCAAGGCTTTTGCTATATAAAGTCTGTGGGGTCAGGTGGGGTGAAATCACGGGGTAAAGTATGTCAGTTAAAAAAAAAAATCTTTAAAAAATGTGCGAATAATACTTTCTGTCTTCGTTGCCATTTTTATCTGTTATTGGCACCAGGCATCATTCTATATCTATAATAATAAAAGCAAGTGTAATGTGTTTGTCTGTCTGTCTGTCTGTCTGTCCATTTGACCGAGCTCTCCAGCCAAATCTATCGCACGCAGGGACCTGGAATTTTTTACACGGAAGCACCTGTAAGTGGCTGCCCACCAGACCTCGAAGCCCGATTTTCGATTTTTGAATTAGAAAAATTTTAAAAAATTATTTATAAAACTTCTTCTCGAGATCGCTGCTCGCCAATACAATATGTGTTATCGTAAATCCTTACTTCAACGAGCGACCCGATGGTCAAGTGGTTCTGCGCGTCAGGTTGAAGTTCCTGGTGGAATGAGATCGAATCCAGGCTCTCAAGGATTTTTTCGAACAGCTGCATGGTTTTTTTTTTTTTTTGAATGATTTCAATGATTGTAATGTCCTTATGCAGGTACATCCCCTCATGGGGATCTACCCCATATTTTTTTATAGTACAAAATGACAGTTTTGGTCGGATCTTTGTTAAAATTGGCAATGGGGTCCTTCGATGCTGTAGAATTTTCTTATGGACGTTTGCGCCATTTTTGGGGGCTTTGAATCGATTGTGGCAATAAATGGTTTTTGATTTGCGGCACTTATATTATTTTTTCAAAAATTATATACACTATCAATTATATTATGTTAATTTTTGTACCTTTATAAAATTCTGTATTTATACTGCATTTACGTCAAATTCAGGTAAATTAAAGTCAAAAATTCTGAAGAAGATAAATATATGTTAAAAATTAAAGTAACTATTTTTTGTGATTTTCATATTGGTTGTGACCAAAAAACATCATTACAAACAAATAAAACGTATCAAACACCATGAGTGTTGAGTTATTAGGCAAAATCTGCTGTGTAATGTTTTTTTTTCCCTGCGAGAGGGGGGGGGGTATGAACGACCATTAAAGTGACACAAATTTTTAAAAAATAAAGGTTGGATCTCCAATTATCTTGCTTCGTAATTTGAACCCGCCCCGGCTGTGCAACGGTACGCGATTAGTCATTCAAAAATTAATGAAAAACGTGATCAAAGCCAGGATTTTAAATGGCAAGTTCAGAGGTGAAAATATACTCATACCACGGATTCCTATTATACCTACAGATGTGCCAATTCAATTCAAACGTATTCAGTTTCCGATTAGATTGGCATTTGCAATGACTATCAACAAATCCCAAGGTCAAACGATGTCTGTTTGTGGCTTAGATTTGAGAACACCATGTTTTTCACACGGACAATTATACGTGGCATGCTCTCGAGTGGGTAAACCATCCAGTTTGTTTGTGTTAGCTAAAGATGGACTAACAAAAAATATTGTTCACGCTATAGCATTAAGAGATTGATATTGTTTAATAGTGTTACTGTCGTAATTGTTTAATGATATATAATTTTAAGGAATAAATTATAATAACTTAAAAATAATGTTTGCCTTTTGTTATTTTTATATTCCCTCATCGTTCACAGCGCTCCATGCTTATTTCACGCATATACAACATTCTTACATACATACAATATACACATTCTACCATACATACATACTTACAATAAGTAAGCTATTTTTTGTCTACACTAGAAATTGCTACTATTGTGATTTGTTGCAATACACACTACTATTCCTGTGCTATTCACTTATCTGCATTTTCTAAATGCACGGGCAACGCCGGGCGGGTACAGCTAGTATTAGATAAAGGAGCAGTAATGAGTGGTGAGCGTGGTAGAAACACAATGGCTGTTTGCTGCATGAGTACTACAGAATTGCTAGTCCCCCCTCCCCCCTCCTCATGCTTTTTTAAAAAGATTACGCCCCATGTATGAGTTTATCATAAAAGCACCCCTTGGTGCTCAATATGCATGTTCAAAAAAAAGTTGGATTACAAACGGTAATTCACACAATGTATACAACATTTCATCAAAGCCGCTAAGCCAAGCAATGTAAAAGTAATGTCCTTCTATTAATGGATAGGCGCAGCACATACATAAAAAGCATTGATGCAATAAAACTTGGCTAAAGGTAACGATATAGTAATGCTTTCTCTTTAAATACACTATGCATCGTCTACAAACCTTAGATGTGGCCTTTTTTCAGCCTCAGTCTACATATTTTAATCTAGCATGTGATACATGGATGCGAGAATATCCAATGAAATCCATTACCCAAAATCGAATGGGATAACTGTTTGGTAACTCTTATGGACAAACCATAATCAAGGTCATGGCAAATGCTGTGAGTTGATTCCAAAGAACAGGGATTTGGGCTGTTAATTGGCACGTGTTTAATGACATTGACTTGGCTGCAGCAGAGTTAGAGGTAAGTAATCCAGATGAAACTAACGTGAACAGGCAACATGTTCCGCGTAAGTTGTATATACGATATACAAGGACTAGCTACGACTTCAATTAGTGCAAGTTCTGCAGAATTGGCCGATAGTTCTCACCAAAACATGATTGTGAACTCTAACGATAATTTTGTAAAGCCGGCTCACACATCACCTTTGCCTAAAAAGAATAGAAGAAACGAAAAGGAAGGCGACCTCCAGTGGCGTAACTACGGGGGGTGTTTTGGGGACAACCCCCCTCCCCCCGAAATGTTGGTCCAAAAAATGCATACATGAGGAGAAAAAAAATCATAGAACGAAAAAGTACGATTCTCCTGTGAATATCATAGTGTTAGACTTCATTGCCACCCATTGCAGGGCCCCTTCCCAGAACCATTAAGGATCGTCTTTTTTTTTCTTTTTTAGGAAATAAATGTTAAGAATTTCCGGGGGTAGCCCTCTAAACCCCCCATTATCGTTGAAATTCGTCTAAATTGCGTTTTTGGAACTTAAATTTCGAAAACAATCGCTTGGAAGAATTCCTGGATCCTATCATTTTCTTTCACATTATTGAAAATGACCTGCAATCGTATTTTACTGACTGGGGAAGAGATCGAACATCCTCTCCTCTAACCAGGGCCGTCGCTAGCTGAAATATCTGGGGGGGTGTTGAGAATTTGGCGGCCCTGGGCTCATCATATAGGGGGTGAGGGAAATAGCTTCCCCCGAGCTTTGAAATCTAATATTTTTTACAAAGGTGGAAGGTGGACGCAATTTTTGTTCTTTGATTTTTTCCTATAAAATTAGCATTTAGTATATTTTCTCGCGTAAATTTTTTACGCGTAATTTTTTCACTTTTCGCAAAAAATGGCCAATTTTCGGAATGCAATATCTCCTAAACCGTTGGTCCTAAAGAGATCCACTTCAGCTTAAATTGTTCCAAATTTAGTGTTCTTTAAAATGATTACTCACACGTTTTAATCAAAAGTTTTATAGTTTAGTCGTTATAAAGGAAAAACTGAAAAAAATCGGAAAATTATACAGTTTTTCGTGAGTTAATCCGCGAGCCCAGGGTTTTGAAAACTGCAAACTTAGATTTACACTACCCTAGGTGACCCAAACTACGTATTAAAAAATCAAAACTACATCGCGATTTGCAAATTTAATGTCTAATATGACTGGACTAGCAGCTGGATTTAAGCAGAAATGAGAAGTCGGGAGAGAAAAAGTTCGTCTGGTATGCGAGCTTTTCAAATACTATCTTTGTAGTTTTACGATTTCAAGGGATAAAGTTTCATTAAATGAATCATTGTAAGTCTGACGCGAATAACCAAATTAAACTGGTGATCAATAGAAAATAATTCTTTTTATGCTATGTCTCTTAAACTGATTAAAAATGAGAGGGAAAATATCCAACAAAAACTGAGTTTTTCTTATTTTAGAATCGTTTAAAAGTATGCAACTTGTTCAAAACAAATGATTGAAAAACGTTTCAGACAGTTATTAAAGCATATAAAATTATCCCCTTTTTTAATTAACATCTATTAGATTAAGTTAGCCTCTGTTAAAGTCATAACACTAATTTTTCTGGAGGTACTTCTAGAATCGAGGAATATGGTTACTAAACAAGCTTCGGAGTTATTAATAGGCAAAATTAAAACTTCTGCTTCTATCTGTTTATTTTTAGTTTCATATGACAGCGTAACAAAAAATAATATTGTTAATAGAATACTTCAAAATCAAAATTTAAATTTAAATGACGCAAAAAAAGAAAAAAAAAACTGTCAGATAAAGGTTAATTTTTACAAATAAAAACATAATAAAAGTACAAGGAAAGAGAGCTGTAATTTCCTTTAATTCCTTTAATTCAGAAAACTGCTGTACTTTTATAAATTATAAAATATAGCTAATCTGAAAAAAATGATATACATAATTTAAAAACCACACATCTGTTAAAAAGAATAAAAAATAAATTCATTTTCTTTCTTCAATTAAAATAAAACTAATATAGTGGAAAATATCCATGAAGTAAAACTTGGATGTCGATGCCAAGTCACATAGTTTTGTTTGATACAGCATAAGACAAAACGACAAAACGCAATATTAACGTCATTATGGCATAAACTCACTACTTCAACAAAATAAACATTGTTTTAAAAACATCGTGAGAGACGATTCAATACCAATACTTTTATGACCATTTTTCGCTGTTGACACGACTTGTATGTAGGAGATTAAGGCAGGAATTCAAGTGAAACACGGACGATCGCAACTCACCAATGCAATCGCAAATTTCCAAATTTGGATAAGTTACAATCGCTACGAGATGCGATTCTAATGTAATTCGACTTTCAGTAGCGATTGCAATTTGCGATCACCTCGAAGCGATTGCAATGGTGTTTCACTTGAATTCCTGCCTAAAATACCAAATAATAAATTGCAGCGCCGTCTACGTCTTCGACAAAACTATACTGACTAACTTGAGCTGGGAAAAAATTCTGCTAGCACTGAACTCACAGCGGAAGCTCCCATAACTAATAATAATTAGAACCAAATATTAACCATTATTAGAACCGAATGCCCCCCTCTCTCTGGTAAACAGATTTCAGCAAATCTCCTCTTTTTATCCCTTAGGCAAGATCATTCTCAAAGCCCCTCATGTTTTTCACCCACCAAGAAGAGACGAGGACAAGGATTGACAGAGTGCAAGACTGTACTTGGGGCTTGATGAGGTCGTTTGATGTACTTCAATTTTCCGCGGGCTATAAGAAATTCCCCTTGATTTTCGACACAAAACGGAGCCTTTTTTCTGCAAAACAGCCTGTACAATTACATTTCAGTTCCGCGCATTTGTTTGTTTCCTTTTTCCACCGAAAAAAATGGTCAATGAGCAGTTTTGCGTCGTTTGACTGCGATGTGAATTAGAAAAAAAATCTGGAGTATAACTAACTTTATACCTTGTGGCCGTGTGCACAATATTCACCAATATATGCGATTTTCATTTTGATGGTCTGCAGAGGTTAAAAGAGCCTCTTCAATGTGCCGCAGAGAGGATAACCGCATTTAATCCCCCCCTCCCCCTTTTTATGTCAGTATAATAAACTTTTATTATTATTATTATTATTACTATTTCTTCAAATTTACTACATAAAAAAATTCGTTCGGTCCCAACACAAAATGAAAAGTGTTAATTTTTTTTTAATTATCTTCAGTTTAAACATTGCATTATCTTTAGATAATGGTATTTTGCGTAATTTTCTTTAATTTAAATTTATTTAAAATATAAAATTTGGTGGCCCCTGCATATTATCTTTTTTTCCCTTTTAATTATTGCATTGATCATTTATTTTAATTTATTTAAAATATAAAATTTGGCGGCCCTCTGCATATATTCTTCTTTTTTAATATTGCATCGATCTTGTTGAATCATGTATATATAATTTTATTTGTGTTTTATTAATTTAACTAATTTTAGTTACAGAGGTTCGCGTACCTTTTAAAGCTCTCGCACATATTTATACGTACTTTTTTTTTCTAAACTGGGCAGGACGACCTATAGTTTCCCGTTTACATGACCTCATGAACGAGAAAATTTCATATTTTTCGCAATGAATATTGCTGTGAAGGAATCTTAACTATTTTTCGCGGCCCCAATTATTTATTTTTGATAGGTAATAATTGGGGCCGCGGAAAATACAGGACATTTTAAAAAATTCAGGTTTACTGATATTCTTAATAATGTTTAAATTATTCCGCTTATCTTTTAAATTTCACTTAAAGTCTTGAAATATTTTTCTAAAATTTCATTTTAATAATATAATAAAAATGGCGGCCCCTTTCTTCAGAAAAGTGGGGGGGTGTAGCACCCCCCCACACACCCCCCCTGGCCGACGGCCCTGCCTCTAACATCACCAAGATAGTCAGTCTAGAAGGGAGTTTTTAGAGGTACGATTTATGAAAATTTCCGGGGGCGAACCCCCGGATCCCTCTTTTATTTTTCTGCAGTAATATTTCTTAAGACTACTGCACAATTCTAGTGTCCGAGGTTGTAACGCTTTACAACGCAGTCCGGTTTTTTTAATTTCGGAAGTACGCACTTTCAAGTTCGTACTATATGTATATATGTAAAAACATATAAAGTGTGAAAAAAGGGGGTTCTCCCCCCCCCCTCCCGCCATTTTTTTAACCTCGCGACGACTCTGAATATAACCCCCCCCCCCTTCTGAAACCAATGACTAGTTACGCCACTGGCTACCTCAGCAATCGTTCTAACGCCATATAAAAGAGGCACAGAACAGGAAAAGTCACTCAAGAAGAAGCAAGAAACTGCACAAAACAATTGCTATTGCAATATTTGCCATACAGAGGAAGTGCAAATCATGATTAATTGTATGAGATGCTATCAGCGGATTTATCAACACTGCCAAAGCGAGACCGAAGAAAAAGAAATTTTATTGCAAATCCTGTACACAAGTTGTATAACTCAAATATAAATATTCTATGATTTCCTGATACGGTCCAATTTAGGAAGCGTATGGTTCAATGTAGGCGCATATATTCCTAAATTGGACTTTTGCAACTTTTCCAAAGATAATTTAAAAAAAAATAATTTCATATTTTCAGAAAATGTAAGCTTATAGGACGATTCCTGGTTAAATTTATCTTACGATGCCCTATTTTTTTTTTTTTTCGCTTCACATTTAGCGACACATGCCTCCTGTTCTTAAGGGTCCAATATAGGCGGTTTTCCCCTAAAAGTGACCTATTTTACCCCACCTGACCCTTTTAAAACGTAAACTGAGGGGAAATGTGTTTGAAAAAAATGGCATGTTTTTCTCAACTGGACCGAAAATATTTCCTACATTGGACCGGTGGTCCAATTCAAGAAAGGAATTTTTCCCAAGCATTTTTTTTTATCGCGTTTCGAAATGAATGACTGGTGTAACTTACTCTCGTGATATGATACTTAAGATTATTTTAAACGCACTTCAACTTTAATTCAGGATGTTCATTAAAATTTTTGTTATCAAGAACATTTTCTAGAAACTGCAACCCCTTAAAATACATGATATTTCTCCCTCTCTATATCCAGTAAGATTTAGTTTTGAGTTGTTTTATATATTTTTTTAACTTGAATAAAATTGCTCTTGTGGGTTTTGCACAGAGATAGCAAACAGAATTCTTTGATACGCCAGAAAAAATGGTAAATGAAAACAATTTAGATGCAACTAGAATGTTTCATGTAGATGAACAGCCCTTCCACTAATCAAGAACCGCAAAAGGTATTGGCGTACAAAGGTGAATACCAAGCTTAAGCAGTAACGAATGGTAAACGTAGTATAAACACAAGGGCTGTTTGCTGCATGAGTACATCCGGAATGTTTATTTCTACCATGCCTGTTCTCAAAAGAGAGTTTCAAGTATGAGCTTACCGTAAAAGTACCAGCTGGTACGCAATCTACTTGTTTAGAAAAAGGTTGGATCACAAACGATAATTCGCACAATGGAACTTTTCATCAAAACCGTTTTCTCCCAGCAATAAAAAGGTTATTATATTAATCGATGGATACAAAGAACAGTGGCACAAAGAACATTGATGCATTAAACTAGGCTAATGATAACGGTTAACGGAGCAATAATGTTCTCTTCCAGCACACAACACGCATCGTCTACAGCACTTGGATGTGGCCTTTTTAAGTCTCTGCCTATATGTTTCAATCGAGCATGTGATACGTGGACTCAAAAACATCCAATAAGGTCCTTTACCCAAAATACAATAGAATAACTGCTTGATAACTCATATGGACAAACCACAAGTATGGATAATTTTGAGTGGATTTCAAAGCACAGGAGTATGCCTTTTAATCAATATGCATTTACAGTCTAATATTTTATCGTGTGACCTTCTTTGGCTTTGCGCACGCGCCAGGTCTCTTCTGATTTTCTTAAAATAGGGGGGAAATGCGAAGTAACATTCAACAAGGAAATGATAAGCGAACAAAAACGGAAAGCATCGGGAAGTACGCATTCTACCTATCATCCCTTTTTCAAATGGAACCGTTCGTGGCAGCCAGGCGCCGAGTTCGAGAACGGGCAACATTGACAGTGGCTTACTACAGCAGAGTTATTAGTAAATAGCTCAAATGAAACAACTTAAACTGAATAGGCTACATGTTCGGTGTCAGCTGTACACGATGTACAAGGACTAGCTACGACGAAAACTAATGCAAGTTCCGTGGAATCAGAAGATAGTTTTCAACAAGACATGATTGTCGATCCTAACAATGCTTTCCTAAAGGTTGCCCACAAATCATCGCCACCATGCTAAACTAACGAATGAGAAGATTGGCACTTTTCAGGAGAGCCAAAACACTGCATATTATTTATTCCCACCTGACGTGTTTGGTTATTTTCAATTTTTAAACTTTTATAGATACCTTTAAGTGTAAAACTATAACGTTTGATGGTATCATTTTAATTACAATTATTTGTAAAATTTGAACTTGAAAGACGAACTTGAAAAACGCAATTTTTCACATTCGTTAGTTTAGCATGGTGCCGACGATATCTTCTTGCTTGGAATGGTATTTTAGCAATAGTTCTAACATTATCGCCATATAAAAGAGGTATAGAGCAGAAAAAGTTGCATAAGAAGGAGCAAAAAACTGTTATTGCATAATTTGCCTTACAGATAAAGTGCAACAAATGATTAAGTGTATAATATACCATTAGTAGGTTCATCAACAATGCGCCAAAGTTAGACCGAGGCAAATGAAATTCTGAAGCAAATTCTGTAAAAAGACTGTATAGTTCAAATGTAAGTTATTCTATAATTTCCTGTTACGGTTCAATTTAGGAAATGCACTGTCCAATATAGGCATATACATGTATATTTCTAAATTGGACCCTTGTAACTTTTTCAAAGATATTAAAAAAAAAAAAAAAATCATACCAAAAATTTAAGTATCTAAGGAGGTTCCTGATTAAATTTAGCTTAAATTTTGCAACACATTTACCGACACAAGCCTCTTGTTCTTAGAGGGTCCAATGTAAACTATCTTCCCCTATGAGTAAAAATACTTCATTTGTGCAAATGGATAAAGCAAACACGTTTCGTGGAAAAAAAACTTACAAAAAATTTCTCAGTTATGGTTATTTTACTCAGCGTAAGTCAAGTTGATTCTGAAATGAATATGTTGTACGTTGATTTAATAAGCAATGAAATGCAATTTTAAATTGATATTTTTCACACAAATAGGGGAAGAGTCGGCATAGTGGCCACAGCGGGCAAAGTGGCCACTTGAAGTTTTCCTCCCTATATAGTGTTGCAACCTAGCGGCAATGGACTAAACTACTCGCCCGGCAGCCGTTGTTCTTGTGTTATAGTTTGGTACCGCTCAGACGCAAACTCACGGAGATATCGCAATTTTTTCACTTTTTCGACCCTCTGCTATTAGATAAGTGCATCACATGTTTCGTTTTAGTTTATTGTAGGACTAGGTGAAGTAAATTTTACATCAATGGTGCAAAACACCATGTTTCTAGCTTTGAATTCATATGTCTCAACCGTAGATACAACAACGGGTTGTACGTGAAATATTGTTCTTTCGAAAATGGCGCGCTAGAGGGCAAAGTGGCCATAGCTGTGGCCACTTCGATTGTTCGATTCGAAACGTCGATTGTTTTTTCTGTGGTGATTGTTACTCGAAATCTAAGGACAACTAAGACTGGATTAGATGTTCTGGGTGCCTCAAATGGGCTCACGAAGCCTGCACAGGAGCCGGAAGAGGAGAGCCGGAAGACGATGAGTTTATTTGTGATTTATGTAAATACCAGTGATTTCATAACTTCACATACTTTTAGTAACGCCTATTTTTGTTTAAAACCATAACACAATTGTTCTGAAACTAAATGCATTTCATTTTTTCCATGCTATCTCAATCTCAAGCGCGGATCCAGAGGGGGGTTATGGGGGTCATGACCCCCCCCCCTTAACCGACAAAATATAGCAAAAAATAGCATTTTCGGTACTTATATTACGAAAAAATTGTCAAAACCCCCCATTTTTGCTCAAAAATTGCACTTTGACCCCCCCCTTTCCGAAAATGACCCCCTCCTTAGCCTGAAGCTGGATCCGCCCTTGCTCAATCTATTTAGTCAAAGGCCATTATGACAGCTTTTGGTAAAGTAAAAATTTTGCACGAATAAAGTTTAAAAATCTAGTTGGTTATATTTTTTAATCGGGCCTAAGTAACCATACTAAATGTTGAAGGGATTTATAAAATGTTTCAATAAAGTTTAGGGGTGGAAAAAAATACATGTTCCTTAGGGCGGCCGCTATGCCTACCCTTCCCCTAATACTTATAAAAAAAAGGTAACTACAACATGTTTCAAATATGTTTAATTTAACCTCTGATATAAATAAATACTGCAATATAAACTCATGTTTGTGAAAATTGCAACACCATGAAGGAATCGTCATAATTGAATGAAATTTAATGCTCAGCTGAGTGATAGTGGTACAAATAAATGATTAAACTTAGAAAGAGAGAGAGAGAGAGAGAGCCAAAAAACAAAAAACAAAAAAAAAAAAATATTGAAATTAGTATTTTGTGTAGCCACCGCGCGCTGCAATAAGTGCTGCTACGTGACATGGTATGGAGTCAAACAAATTTTTAATGTCTGCCTGATCAAGAGTATTCTATACTGTTTGTATGCGTAGCCAAAGTTCATCTGTAGAAGTTAACAGGAAGAGGATTACGAATGAGATGCCGATCAACGAAATCTCAGACATGTTCAATCGGCGACATATCCGGGGAATACGCTGGCCAGGGAAGAAGCTGTACCTGCTGCGACGCAAGGAAGGAGGGAACAGTCCTAGCGACATGAGGGCGGGCATTATCCTGCTGAAATACAGCGCCAGGCAAGCCTTGAAGGAAGGGGACAGCTTGGGGCTGTAGAACTTCACGAATCTTCCGCTTACTGCTCATTTCATTTCACACCTCCAGGGTCCCCCGTACCTACCACAGCTTCGTAGTTTAACCGGGATAGGACCCTGAAGGGCGCTCTGTTCTTAATTTTGAACCAAAACCTAGGGTCGAGCAAACCCTAGGCCCAGAACCCCCAGAGGTATCGTTTCACTTGGAGGACTTTGTGACCTGCTTACTGCTCAGGTTACCCACAATTCGTAGCAATTGAGATCGTCCATGATATGCTATGACACCCTAGAGCAGTAACTTCGTGTGTTTGTTCATTGTGAAGCTCGATAATGCACTGTGGAAGGTAGCGTTCAACGACATAACGTCGGACGCGAATGCGGCCATCATGGTACCACAAATTAAAGCGGGATTCGTCAGAAAACCCAACATACTGCCAGTCAGCATGCCAGTCCTTATGCTGATTGGCCCATTGTGGCCGCAAACGGCTTTGGTTTAGCGTGAGGGGAATCTCGTATAAAGGAGTCCTTGCGCGCAGTCCACGCTGCAACAGACGTCTACGAATTGATGAAGCACACAATAAAACACCTGTACACTGTTAAAAATTCAGGAAACTTTTATGGTGAATATTACTGTAAAATGTTGCATTTGCAGTAACAAAAATATTTACAGTAAATTGTACCATAAAAGAGAAACGATTACAGCGCCAGTTGATAAGCCACGTGACTTACTGAGCTAGGCACCCAATACTCAATTTCTGTTCGCCATGCGTGGTCTATTCGGTACAGTGGATAGAGAAGCGAAGTGCGATAACTGCGTCTTGGGTTCGATCCTAGCTGCTTGCATTTTTTAACTCTAATTTTCTCTACCGTAAAATTTTACAGTAAAATTGGATTTTACGGTGAAAGTTACTGGCAACATGGATGCCAGTAACTTTTACCGTAAAATTTCAGGAAAGTTTTTAACAGTGTAGCTGTTGGATCACTGGGCTGCCAGTTGTCAGGAAGAAGCTGCACTGTCCGTCAGCACCATACGGATCAGGTGTCTATCATCGCGCGCTGACGTCACATTTCGGGGTCCCCTCCCGGATTTCCGAGTTGTCCGACACTCGTTCGTCCACTGCTTCCAAACACGCATAACTGTGCTGCTGTTACGCTGCACAAGAGCGGCTACTTCACGATAAGACAATCCAGCTTCACGAAGGCCGATGATCCTCCCCCGTTCAAACCAATGTTCAAACTCCGTAAGTTGTTGAAACCTCGCTCTTTTTCATCGAAGAGGCATAAGCAGCGCCTGAGCTAACTTTTATCACAAGCAGATAACCACCTATAACCATACACGCGTTGCTGCAGCCGTCTATTTATTCGGATAAATCCCTCGTTCAGAGGGCGCTGCTCGGCATACGCATGCGCTACGAGTCTAAAATTCTAATCATTTGCATATCATACCCTACTTTGCATTTGCTGATAATTTCAGCCCATTCGCGCAAGTCCTTCATGGTGTTGCAATTTTTACAAACATGAGTTTATATTGGTAACTTTTCTGCAAGTAAGCTAACATGAAAATTTTAGCTTTAAGTCAGTACGAAACTCACTGCAAAGCAACAACTTGAAAGTTGTTTTCGAAGAAGACTCTTATATGAAGTATGAATTCTTAATACGAGTCAGATGATAAACACAAATGTTGTTTGCAGTTGATACAAGTGTAAGCAGTAGGACTATTTTTTTCACAACATATATTTTGAGCCCAGGTTTTACCGGAAATGCACTGTATTTCATCTGCCAATTTAGATGTAGAGTAGGTTTTCATGCGCACTGAACAAAATGCATCTTTCTCTTCCTCCATACTGCCTGTTCTGGTTTCTTGTTTTAGAGGTCGAACTTATCTTCGCTCTCTGTTTTCAGGTTTATACTTTTATTTTTGTTCTTTACATCTTTTTGTTCAATTGTAAATTGAACAAAATGTTGTCAAACAATTTGTTTGTCACTTTGTTGTTTGTGTCTAAATAATTTGAATAACTTTCTTTTAACCTTCTATTTACGAGGAACAGGGGCTGTCGACTCCAGGTGAGCAAACATTAGCTCAAAATATTTGTTGGGGTGCAGAGCTACCCGCTCCTCAAGTGAGCAGAAGAAAAGGAAAATAACTAAGGAATAAGATCTTAATCTTAATCTTCTTTTTTTTTAATAGACTTATTTTTTCTTTGTTTGCAAGAATATACATATATTCAAAAATGAAAAAAAAAAAAAAAAAACCCTTGTATTATTTATTTCAATTGAGCCAACATTTTCTTTCATTACTTAAGAAATAAGCTACGCAATTATATTTCTGTAGCATAAGTTTCTTTTTTAGATTACCATGGTTGAAAGAATGTTACCTTATATGTATGCTCATTATTTATTTATATATTTATTCATTAATTATTACTTTTCACTCATCCATTATGGTGGAGAACTGTATGTAAGAAGGTAATAGTTTATATGTTTCTCTATCAAGTTTTCTCAATAAAAATACGTACTGAGGGTTAAAATGATAAATTTGACTCTCTTTCTGAACACCCTTCCCACTGCTTTCTGATGTCGATGTTTGAGGATACCCTAGGTCTTTCAAACCCAGCGCCACTGAAAGAAATCAATATTAGCTCTAGTTAAAAGCATGGGCGCCCATATGTGAAATTTTAAGGGGGGGCTTAGATATTTTCCTCATAGTTTACAGTTAAAAGATGTATTGTGTGTGCGTGTGTGTTTTTGATTTACAAAAAATAGTACTAGACTCGTTAAGACATAAATTTTTGTAATTTACTCTGACAAAATTGTTGTTGAGATTACTAAACACATTTCGACCGCTTACAGACAATGCATGTATGTGCATCGCAAGGCCGTATCCAGAAAAAAATTTCGGGGAGGGTCAACTTCGTACATTGACCAAACACACACATTTTTGTGTGTTATGAGTCTTTTTCTTTTTGATTCCCCTCCTCCTACTGTTTCTTGTGTATTTTTTTGTATTATATTTTTTTGTTAATTGTTTGGATTAACCTTTGTTGGGGTAAAGATATGAGAAAAGAGATGCAACGACTTCTTTTAAGTGGGGTAGAATATTCGTAATTTTGCGGGGTCCAGGGGTTTCTCCCCTGGGAAAATTTTTGAAAAAAAGTTTACAAATTCTGCATTTTGAGGCATTGTATGGGCAACTGGGACTTCAAAAATGTTGGAAAACAGGCAAACATATAATTTATAAATGTTCTGCATTCTGTTGCAAATTAAGATCAATCTTTTTTTTTTTTTTTGGTAGTTTAACAAACGTTTGACATTAATCGACAGAGAGAAAGAACGAAGGAGGAAAAAGATAAACACATCATCACTTGCTTACATTGATTTTCAGTATAGTTACATAGGAGTTTTTGATTACTTTCCCAATTCAACGACAGAAACAGCACTTAATAGTATGAAATGACCAATAGTATAAAATCCTTTAAAAGAAATAGTGTAGAGATTTTAAAAAATGATTATTGAAAGAATAATTCGGTCATTCAGTTAATTCATAGTTTATTTATTTGATAAGAAACATAATTGAAGCACTTTTTTAAGGAGTTTCAAAAAGGTATTTAATGATTTTCAAGGTATTTAGAACAGGCCTCCCCCCCCCTTACGAAACCCGAAATGCTTTGTAATGTAAAACAGAAAACAAAGTTTTCTTTTTTTCCAAATGCTAAAAAATGCCAAGTTCGTCTTGACATCCTTAGATTAGCACACTCTTTATCTTAACCGCTAGTCCGCAGACATGGGAGAGGTTCAAGTGCAATTGCGGCGTCGGTTGACCTACGAATCTGCCTTTGTTTTTCAATGGAAGAATGTAGGAAGAGACACAATGTTTTATTCTGAAAGTGATTTCAGTGCAGATTAGTTATTAAAATGTGGCATTTTAATAACTTATTCATTAATGGGTGAAGAAAAAATGTTTTCCAAATAAATAGTATTAAAAGCAAAAAAAGGACTAATTTCCAAGGGGGGCTCGAGCCCCCCCCCCCTTGCCCCCTTATGGGCGCCCATGGTTAAAAGCTATTTGTGTTATCCAGCAATAAAATGTAATAAATAGCAGGGACTGTGGGGCAAAGTGACATAGTTAAAATAACTCTTACATCTTTTAAAATGAAAAAAAAAAAAAAAAAAAATGGAAATTTGTTCTAAAAATTACTTACAACTTCCATCGAAGTATTCTTTTTCATTTTTGACACTAAATTTGTACCCTAAAATAATATTATTGTATTTTTATTTTGTCCCATTCATAGGGGAGATGTGAAATTTTGATAAAATGGTTTAATAAAATGTTTTTCTAATGAAATATTTTGCGATTGATTCTTAAACAAATTTTTCATGAAATACATGAATAAGTGAACGATTGAATAAACAAATAATCAAACAATAATAATAAATGATAAATAAATGAATGAATAAATTAATATATTAGAAAAAATGAGTTAATGAATGAAGAAAATAAATGACTAAAGTAAGCGAATAATAAAGGAAGGAATGTAAAGGAATTAATTAATGAATGAATGTCTAAAAACTAGAAAAAAAAAAGAATTATACGTTGCCTCGCGTTCTGAGATTGAAAGATTTTATTGAACTTTTATAATCAATTAATGCCTATTATTGACTAAATCACTACACTGGCTATCAGTAGATCTCAATCGATGCTTAAAATATTATTTAAATTATTTTTTATCATTTTATAACAACAAATATTATTTCTGATAAACCACAAAATATTATAATATGTTCATCCTTCAAAAGTATAAAAGCCTCCTTTCTAAGATTCAAGTATGGAATAGTGAACACTTTTCACTCTCTTCAGAAAAAAGTAAAGTTTTCCGAAATATGCAATCCTTTTTTCTACGATGTTTTAAATGCAGAACGGCATTGCATCCTACACGAATTGAAGAAATCTAATCTTAGACGTTACAACGGGAATTTATATTTTTAACCTCTGAAGTAACAAGGAAGGGAGTTATACGTTTGAGCTGTTTGTGTATATGTCCATCTCTGTCTCTGTATCTGTCTGTGGCACTCTAGCGCCAAAACAGATGGATCGATGCATAAGTACAACTTTAAAAAAGCACAAATACGCAGGGATAGTGCAGACGCGTGTTTTGGCGTTACAAGTAACGCTTTTTTCAATGCAAAAATAGCTTACAACGGGAACAGAAGCGAACAGCTTAAAAAGCAAACAAAGCGAATTATCCAAACACCAATAAGAACATTTTTAGCCAAAAAAGATCCAATGGGAAAATAAAGACTGATCCGAAGCTTTCTATCAGGTACGAAATGAAAAGAAAGAATTCGATTGGCGACACGATAAGCCAAAAGGCTAACATAATGAAAAACACCAAGCTAAAACCGTTAACTGCAAGAACAACAAAAAAGGCAGAATGAAAGAAAGCGACTCAGTAAATGACGAAAAAAAAAAAAAAAAGACATGTAGAACATAAGAAAAATGCCAGCAATATAATAAAAATAAACAAAAATAATATAAATGACTAAAATATAATCAAAAAATTAAAAATAAATAAAAACATTAATTCATTAAAAATGACTAATATAAAAGACAAAAACAAAAAGAATGTCAGAAAAATAAAACGAGTGGGACAAGGCAAATTTATACAAATGGACACCAAACAGCAGAAAAATGAGGAATAGTATTTACATCGTTAACTAAGTCAGAACTGTTTTTCAAAATATGGAAGGATTCCCAAAAATCAAGATCTGATGGGTTGGGGCATTTTTGGACATTTTGAAACGAATTAAAATCGAAAGAATGATTCCTATCCCAACAATGTTGCGCAATATTAGATTCATTTAATTGTTGCTTTTTCACACAATTCTGATGTTCTTTTAAGCGGAATTTCAAAGCACGTCGCGTTCGTCCTATATAGGAAAGATTGCAATTGCAATAATTTTAGAAATACACTGGCAAAAAAAAAAAAAAAATCCCAACACCAAGAAAAAATTACTGTAGAGTAATGAAATTTGGGTGCAATTGTCTAGTTAAGTGCAATTGTCTAGTTAACATGTTTAATTGATTAAATGTACAAGATCACTGGATAATTTAAGCTCAAGAAAATGGTGTGCAAATATGAAATTATGTTACTTTATTAGCCGGTGTAACCTCCAGAATTTTGAAGGCAAGCCTGCAACCGTGCATGCATTGTGTCATACAGGTGCCGAATGTCACTTTGTAGTATGGTGTGCCATGCTTGTTGCACTTGTGTCAATACTAGGACAGTCATTGCTGACCAGTGGCGTAACTACTCGTTGGTTTCAGGGGGGGTTATATTCTAAATCGTCACGAGGTTAAAAAAAACGGCGGCGGGGGGGGGGGAGGAAACCTCTTTTTACCCACACTTTGCATGTATGTATGTATGTGTATATATATATGATACGCACTTGAAAATGCGTACTTCCAAAGTTCGAAAACCGGATAGGTTTTTAAAGAGTAAAGAAATATTACTGTAGAATAAAGGAAGGGGGGTCCGGGGGTTCACCCCCGGAAATTTTCATAAATTGTACCTCTAAAAACTCCATTCTAGACTATCTTGGTGATATTCGATCTCTTCCTCAGTCAGTAAACCACGATTGCCGGCCATTTTTAATAATGTGAAAGAAAATGATAGGATACAGAAATTCTTCCCAGCGATTTTTTCGAAATTTTAGTTCCAAAAACGCAATTTCAGACGAATTTCAATCATAATGGGAGGTTTAGAGGCCTACCTCCGGAAATTTTTGACATTTATTTTCTAAAAAAGGCAATCCTTAATGATTCTGGGAAAGGTAGGGGGGTGGCAATGAAATCTGTAACACAATGATATTCGCTGGAGAATCGTACTTCTTCATTCTAGGAGTTTTATATTTTTTCATCTCATTTTTGCATTTTTGGACCAACGTTTCGGGGGGGGGGGGGGGGGTTGTCCCCAAAACATCCCCCATAGGTACGCCACTGTTGCTGACTGTGGATGATGCTGGAGTAGCCGTCCAATGATACCCCATACGTGATCAATTGGAGACAGATCCAGTGATCTTGCGGGTCATGGTAACATGTCAACACTCTGTAGAGCACATTGCGTTACAGTAGCGGTGTGAGGGCGAGCGTTATCCTGTTGGAAAACTTCCCCTTGAATGCTACTCAGAAAGGGCTGTACTGTAGGTTGAAATACCAGACTAACGACTAATTTGCAGTCACTGTGTTTGGGATAACCACAAGAGTGCTCCTGCTGTCATAGGAAATTGCTCCCTATACCATGACTCCAGGTGTAGGTCAGTGTGTCTTGGCCGCAGACAGCTTGGATGCAGGCGGTCTCCTGGCCTCCTCCTGACCAATATGCGACCATCACTGCCACCCAGGCAGAATCTGTTTGCATCAGAAATTACAACAGATCTCTATTCCGACCTCCAGTGAGCTCTGTCGTAACACCACTGCCGTCGCAAACGGCAATGGTTTGCAGTCAATGGAATACCGGCTACAGGCTACCTAGCTCGGAGCTGTCCTTGATGTAAGCGATTTCTTACCGTTCTTTGGGTCACGACGGTACCAGCTGCAGCTTGAATGTCAACTGCAGATGCAGTACGATGCGCCACAGCCGTACGCGGGATTTGGCGATCTTCCTTCTCAGTCGTGCCACGCGGCAGCTTGGAAATCGATCTTTTTGAGGTAGTACCATCCCTTGACCATAGCTTCCAATAATCATGCAAGGTGGAAACATTCCAACATGTCTTTTCACAATATCGCGAAATGAAAATCCACCTTCTCGTAGCCAAATTTTATGACCGCGTTTAAACTCGTTGAGCTGTTGATAATGGCTTCTTCGTCTTCTTTAACCCATTAATGCCTGACATTTTTTTTCCAAAGATATTTTGTATACTGGTTACAAACAGTGTTTAATGAACAGGAAAAATAATGAAAAAAATATTATGCAAAAAAATTTTTTTATTAAGGAAAGAAAAATCGTCCCTCAAAAGTTACGATAGACCCCAGAGGGTACATACTTGTTTTACTCAATTTTTTTTCTGCCTACGATACAATATTTAAAAAGACATTTTATAAGAAGAAATAAAATTAGCAATTAACATAAACAGGGAAGCTTGGAATAATTTTGAAAACTTAGCTTTTTATCTCGAGATTGTGAACGATGCAATTTTTGATAAAGGTCATATTAAAACTGCTACAGAGCACACTTAGCAATCGTTATGTGCTGCAATCTGTTAATAACGAATTGAAACAATACCTAGGTACTAATTGAACACTATTATTTGCTTGACAGGTTCATTTTGGGGAAATTCATACCCTTTTTTGGACCGTCCCTAAAAAGGGACGCTGGGCATTAATGGGTTAAGGCATTTCTGAATGCAATGCGTCAAATTTCACAGAAAAATAATGCTCACGAGCTTTGCAATACGCTTTTAAAACAAGCCTTATTTGCATGTTCTGAGTAAAGCCAGCTGCGCCCCACTAATGCGCGGAGCGCGAAATTTCAATCGATGTCATCTTTCAGTTGTATAAACACGCCCACCAAATTTCGTTTATCTAGCGCAAATCTTTCTTGGTGTTGGGATTTTTTTCCGCCAGTGTTCCACAACTGTTAAAAGGATGAATGGGATCTTTAAGAGAAGAGAAACATAGTTTATACAAAAGAGAGAATACCACATGAAAATTGAAACGGTTGAGAATCTTAGCAACCGGATAACTCACAGAGGAAAAGAATGGCAAAACAACCAAATTCTTTCTGATGAAATCTCTCTTAACAATAGTCATTTCGGATTTGTTAGAAAGTCTTTTAACAATGGAATCAATCAAAGTATGAGGATAGTTTCTATCAATTGCCACAGCTTCAAGATAGTGAGTTCAGCTTTAAGAAGTTCCGGTGAAGAACAAAGATTAATAGCACGGTAAATAAAAGAATTAAATGCAGCATAAGTTTTGACTAGGAGGGTGAGATGAAAGTCGACGAGGAGGTAACGAGACAGCAAAAGGTTTGCGATAAACGGTAGTTTCAAAGCCGAAATCTGTACGAGAAACTAAAACATCAAGAAAGGGAATGCAATTATCCTGTTCTTTCTCACAAGAGAATTAAATATGAGGATCTATGGAATTTAAAACGGATAAAACATCATCATTTTGAAACTGGTTATGATACATTAGAACAAAACAGTCGTCAACATATCTAACGTAAAATTGAAACTAATTTTTGGAACAACTGAACCCCAAAATAATGCATGCAAATATCACTAAGAATGGGCCTTAGTGGGTTACCCATAGCCAGACTATCTAACATAGTGTAAAATTTCCCATTAAAAGCAAAAGAGCATTGCTTAAGACATAAGCAGCTAAGAGTAAGGAACATTAATTCCTCTATTTCCTTAGAGGTGAAATGAAATTCAGAAAGTCTCCTTAGAAGGCATAACAATGCACCCTCGATTAAAACGTTCCTAAATAAGGATTTAACATCAAACGAAACCATAAAAGAATTATTGAGAACGAAATTGTGAATTTTCTTAGCAAAATCCACAGAATTTTTAACTGTGAATAAATTATGAATCCTAAGTGGAGAAAACCCAGAGACTGAATATTGTGCAAATTTAAATTTTTGTTTTATTTGGCAAACGAGTTTTGGCAACACGTTAGAATTATTATTGTTTTTGAAATTTAAAAGAGATAGATCAAAATAAAGTTAGAATTGGGTGTGGGCCGCGGTAGTCCGATCGGTAAGTCGTCGGACTCGTAACCGAAAGGAACCGGGCCGATCATATAGGGGGAGCAGAGCCGATCAAAGATCCACCGTCTTCATTAATAGTGGCTGGGGGACATTAAAAATGTTCGTGGTCATGAAATCCTCCAAGTGAAACGATACCTCTGGGGGATGCTGGGCCAAGGGTTTGCTCGGCCCTTGGGCCTGGTTCAAAAATGAACAGAGTGCTCTTCAGGGCCCCATCCCGATTAAACCACGAGTTGTGGTATGTACGGGGGAACCTTGGAGTGGGAAGTGAAGTGAAAGTCGAAACCAACTGGAACCAAATGCGTACTGGAGAACAGGGACTCTACATTAGGGTGGAGAGAAAATGACCGAAAAAAACTTTTTTTTGAATTTTAAATAGCTTGATGTGTCAAAATATGCCATTTGGTCACTAAAACAGAGTGTGAAAATTTGAAGAGATTTGAAAAAGTTTTTGATCTCCCTTCGCGACCTTTTAGTTTACAATATTTAGTGACATTATGAAAAAAATTGACTATACATCAGACAAGCTGTTTTTCAGTTTAGCCACTTTCAAGTCCAACAAAATATCACAAATATAGTAAAATTAATGCAGTAAACTATCAAAATAGTAAATAAAATAATATATCACAAATGCAAAAATGCAATAAAATGTCACAAGTATTTCCAAAGTGAAATGCTAAAATTCACGCTTTGTCTCAAACTTGGGCATTAGCTTTCGCGAAGCAATTCGAGTACGAATGAGCTCATCTCGTGTGTGTGCCCACAAACAGCTTTCGCCGCCTCTGTCACCAGCTCAATATATCTTTCCCCGACTTGAGTACGAATGGGAAATTTTAAGTTTTCAAATTTTCCAACGGTTCCAATTCACTAATATATAATCTAAGAACCCGATTGGCTGTAGTGACCCATTGTAAATGATTTAGGCAACCAGGGTCTCTATTTTCTAAAGTTACATTCACCTTTGCTAATGCTATTGTACATTTTCAGTAGATAGCGTTGATCTGTGCTTAACTTCTTTGGGTCCAGATTGAACAACTTCTCTATTAACTGTATGGGTTCAAAGGAAGTAACAGGCTGATTGGTGCACGTAGCAAGCCGCTTTCCGATATCTTCATAAAGTCCCTGTAGTCCTGTAGTCGTGCCATCCAATTCATGAAAAAGATTACGCAGAAGCAGCTCATTAGCGTGGAACAGACATAACAGCCACTGCAGAGGACGCTTTAATGTTTCCTCCAGTCGTCGTATAACACCTGCTCTATGACCTGTGTTCACATTCATGTCATCTCACCCTATAACTTTAATGCTCCCCATTTGTGCATTTTGCACTATGAAACTAGAGACTATTGCCTCAGCAATGTCTTTGCTGAAGCTTAATGTCGGAGTAATGTGGTTGAAGTAAGAAAAACCGTTCAAGTTTGCTATTTTCGACCATCAAAATCTATTCCTTCTGTGTCACGATGAGCCTGATAAATCTGAATATCATTTTATTCGAGTTTCCTAAGAGTTTTTATTCTTTCTCTATGTGGATCTTACTTCGATCTATTACTTTAGATGGGTCGATTGGCGAAACGAGACCAACATCGTGCAAAAGTGATGTTGCCAATGCAGCAGCCGATTGATCCGCAAGCTTTAGCAAGTGAAGGTAGAGAAATTGTTTTTTTTCTTGCGTTTAATATTTTCTTTGCCTTAGTTTCAATTAATTTTTCATCAGATATGTACCCGTTATTCGTCACACTACCCAACGATAGTATCGATTTCTCCTCGATACTATCAGTATCGGCAAAATTGGATGTATTTTTCCTCTGTATGATACTTAGCTTATTTACTGGACTAATAATGGCTCCTTCTCTTTTAATTTTTCTCCTCAATTTCGCCGTCTCCCCCTTATTTATACCACCGATTATGATCTTCCTTGATCCTCTTTGATCATGCAGAAAAATGAGTTTCCTTGCCGGAACTTTAAATTCTTTAGGACATTTGCAATTTGAAGTCATGTCGAAGCGTTTAACATTTGCTGAGATCAAATGTTACGAAAGTCAGTCAGTCTCCGCATCGGTAGTTGACATTATATTTTTTCCCTTTGTAAACCTTCAAGATAGTGTGCAGGATTTGCTGTGGAATGATCTCAGTTTTTCAAATGCATGTGCTTGACTTACCGTTGGAAGTGAGACATTTGTCCAGATCTCTTCCACATCATAACAAAGTTTGTGCGATACATCAAAAAATGATGAGTATTTTCCATTTTCCGTCTTGTCGTAGTTGCATACATTTTTTCATAACATCGGTGTAAGTTAGGAGAGTATTGGACAGAAAGTTTCTTGAAGAGCCAAATATCCCGCATGATAGTTCGTCTCTTGTGACTGCCATCAATTTGATTAATACAATAAATGCAATGTTTATTATTTCATAAATAATAAAAATTTATTTAATATTATTGTTTAAACGACAATTTATATTATTATTCATATGATAGAAAATATCTTTGAAAAATAAATATGCAGAAATTGATTTTCAGCTTAAAATTAGTTCGATTCCAATCTAACAGAAAACCGAAATAGTTATGGTTTCGTAGTTTCGTATTGCAATATAATAACATAAGTATTATCTAATATTAGCAATAATATAATAAGCTGCGTTGAATTCAGACTGAATCTAGTTACTAACTTATAAATGAAAATCCATCAATATATTAAAATAAACTAAAATTCGAATAAAAAATCTACTACACTTATAGGAGGGTTGCTGCAAAACTAATGACAACAGGAGGGAAAATAACCTATTATTTTTCTACTAACCACTAAATGCCATCCACTGAAATAAAAGTGAAGTATTAAAAATGTCAATTTTAGTAATTTTCAATGCAAAAGGTGAAAAAAAAGTTTAGAACAATCAAAGTGCCCTACAAAGTCTTTTAATGCAGTATTTCGGCATAAAATCTCAAAATGCAAATTTTTCAGTGAGGCGAAGGGAGATCAAAAAATTGTCAGAAAATATTGTGGTTTTGCAGAATTGTTACTGTATATAAAAGGTACGTTTTCCGCATACAAGCTTAAAAAAATAAAAATAAAAGTTTTTTCGCTCCACCCTACTCTACATCCATTCTCATCAACCCCTCCCGCGCTTTCGATGCCAAATGAAATGAAATTGGGTGTGATTTTACGGTGAGCATGGATTAAATATGGTTGTGGGGTCTCAGTGGCCGAGCGGTCTAAGGCGTGTTGCCGATAACTCTGAGACGGTGGGTTCGACTCCCACCCTAGCTCCGGATGTACTTTCCTTCCTTAATGATGTAACTCTTTCATACATTGTCTGTACAAGATATATGTAATAAAAAAATCATACACTGGCGGAAAAAAAAATCCCAACACCAAGAAAAAATTACTGTAGAGTAATGAAATTTGGGTAATGCAATTGTCTAGTTAACATGTTTAATTGATTAAATGTACAAGATCACTGGCTAATTTGGGCTCAAGAAAATGCTGTGCAAATGTGAAATTATGTTAATTTAATAGAGGGTGTAACCTCCAGAATTTTGAAGGCAAGCCTGCAAGCGTGCATGCATTATGTCATACAGGTGTCGAATGTCCCTTTGTGGTATGGAATTCCATGCTTGTTGCACTTGCTGTGTCAATACTAGGACCGTCATTGCTAGCTATGGATGATGCTCGAGGTGCCACACCATGATATCCCATACGTTATCAATTGGAGACAGACCTGGTGATTTTGCAGGTCATGGTAACATGTCAGCACTCTGTAGAGCACATTTCGTTACAAAAGCGATGTGAGGGCGAGCGTTATCCCGTTCGAAAACGCTCCCTTGAATGCTACGCATGAAGGGATGTACTACTGGTTAAATTAACAGACTGACGACAAATTTTCAGTCAGTGAGTTTGGGATAACCACAAGAATGCCCCTGCTGTCGTAGGAAATTGCTCCAGAGACCATAACTCCAGGTGTGAGTCCCGTGTGTCTAGGCCGTAGACCGCTTGTATGCAGGAGGTCCCCTGGCCTCCTTCTGACCAATATACAGCCACCACTGGCACTAATTCATAATCTGTTTTCATCAAAAATTACAACAGATCTCCACTCCGACCTCCAGTGAGCTCTGTCGTGGCACCACTGCCGTAGGAAAAGGCAATGGTTTGCAGTCAATGGAATACCGGCTACAGGCTGCCTGGATCGGAGCTGTTCTTGAAGTAAACAGTTTCTTACCGTTCCTTGGGTCACGATGGTACCAACTGCAGCTCGAATGTCAGCCGCAGATGCAGTACGATGCGCCAAAGCCGTAAGCAAGATTCGGCGATCTTCCTTCTCAGTCGCGCCACGTGGCAGCTCGGAACTCGATCTTCTTGAGGTAGGACCATTCCTTGACCATAGCTTCCAATAATCATGCATGGTGGAAACATTCCCCCCAGGCCTTTCTGCAATATCGCGAAATGAAAATTCACCTTCTCGTAGCCAAATTGTACGACCTCGTTCAAACTCGTTGAGCTGTTGATAATGGCTTCTTCGTCTTCTTAAAGACATTCCTGGCTAACATGAACGCAATTCGTCAAATTTCACGGAAAAATAATACACACGAGCTTCACAACACGCTTTTAAAACAAGCTTTGTTTGCATGTTCTGAGTGACGCCAGCTGCGCCACACTTATGCGCAGAACGCGAAATTTCAATCGATGTCATCTTTCAGTTGTATAAACGCGCCTACCAAATTTCGTTTATCTAACACAAGTCTTTCTTGGTGTTGGGATTTTTTTTTTTCCGCCAGTGTATGTAACGGAGGCAAAACACTAGATTGTAGTCCTCATCAAAAAACCTGGGCATATAGCCCAAAAACGAACGAAATAAGGTTGTGTTTTTTAAAACAAATTACTGCTGTTTTAAATGCGTAATTGCAGCCAAAGGCTTAAAAATGCTTTTCAAGTTTATCTAAATAAGTACTTCGCATTTTAGAAAAAAACACGTGTTTACAAACCTCTTTTTTTTTTTAAACCGAGCGGGCTCGGTCCCCATGTACTATCTTCCTTAATTGTATCACGAAAAATGCACCTGACATAGACAAGCAATATTGCAGCGTGTGCTACATCAGTCGACTCGTCAAGCTGAATTGCAAAATAATTCAGTTTTATTCTTTTCAAAAGATCTCTCTCCACATTATTTGCTAAATCAGTAATTCTGCGCGACACGGTATTGTCTGATAGCTGAACAAAAGGTCAGTTTTCTTTGCCGACTTTTCTCCTAGCATAACATTGCAATTTCTTTAGCACACGCCCCAATGAAACTTTCTGCAATTGTATGTGCCTTTCCAGATTTTGCAATTCTGTAACTGACTCGGTATGATGCTTCAAGAGCCATTTTATTACCTTCGTCGGATGTTGAAAGGAACGAAGATACGCTACACTTTTTATTACATTCCAGTTTTCTTTTAAAATATTCCACAGGTTTGTCCTTATGCGTCGGATGCTTTGTTTCGAGGTGTCTTCGAAGAAGTGACGGTTTCAAACTGCTGTTGGCAAGAACTTCGTTGCAGACGAGACAAATCGGTCTAGGTTCCGACTCTTCTCCAATAAAATGAAAGCCCATTTATAAATATTCGCTGTCGTACTTTCGTTTTTTTCCTTTTTTCTTACTCGGTTCACTACTTTTTTCTGTGTATTTATTCGGGTGAGGCGAAAGCTCATCACAACTTTGTTCTTCATCATCCTGCGTTGTTACCAAATTGAACGCTGATGTTGAAGGTTTGTCCAGTTTTCCTGGTTCAGTCAAACTGTTTGTTTCTAACCATCGATCCATCTTTGCAGTTCCGAAAATATGATCACAAAAATTACGAACTGGATTATAACTACACTCAACTGGGTAGCGAGCCGGCCACCTTGTCTAGTGGTCAGAGTAGTCTGCCATGGATGGTGTGGCCCCGGGTTCGAGTCCCGGCTTGGGCATGGATGTGCTTTCTCTCTCCTGTCCCTGTCCCTTCTTTGTGTGAATGTGTTGCTGTGTGAAAGGTTGCCTACCCTAAAAACGGGTCCCTATGGCATGCGTGTACTGTGGAAGTCGGACTTCACACCAAATAACGGTACAGTTGGAAAAGTGAAGTAGCCCACCCCGAATTGCCAGCCTGGCTGGCACACGACAAAAAAAAAAACAGGGTAGCGAATTCACACGGCATACACACATAGAACTGACAAGAAAATCATACGTTTTGAAGCATCTGTATGTACATGAGTCTATTAATGCGACTCTTATCTTAAAAACTTACATTATATATTTACAAAAAAAAAAAAAAAAAGAAAGAAAGAGAATAAAGTAAAATCCAGTAATAAATTTCCAATTTGGAGCCTTTTGCTGTCATATAATCCACAAGGTTCAAGATCCGCCAATAATGTATTGCTTGACTATTCTTTCTTTTTTTTTACTTGCAAATGTATATTCTTCATGAAACCTGATGATGGCGCCTTTTCAAGGCTGTCGCTACCCCCGCCACAGCTAATTCAACGATTCTGCATGCCCCCACTTGAACATTTAGTCAGAGGGATATTTCTTTTTGTCGTGTTTTGGAAGGAAAAAGAAAATTGTATTTTATCAAGGTTATTTAAACCACTGAAATATTTTTGGAGACTCTTTTTTTTTTTTTTTTGAGCCAGATAGAGATGGAAAAATCCGATTTGTTTTTAAATTTTAAAAGAGCAATAACTATGTATATAAATTGAATAATTCTTTATTTTTTACGAAAATATTTAAAAGTCCGCCATTATAATATAAGTTTGGCGAACCCCCTTCAGGCACCTAGCGAACCCCTGGGGGATCGCGAATCACCGATTGGGAACCGCTGGCCTACTCTAACTTAAAATATTACAATCATCATTCTCAAAAACTCCTATCGAGCATTTAGGGTTATCCATAACTTATTCACAGTTTACATGTAGAAAGACAAATTTAAATTTATATTTAAGGATTCTAAAGAACTTCTTTTACCTTTAACAAAATATTCTGTGAATATGAATGAACTTGAAATGAAAAGAAATCACATCAACTTCACAAGATTTTACAGCAGAAACACTAGCTCAACAACCTACTTCTTTAAGAATTTGAAAGACAACTAAGGGTCATTCCATTTTAAATCAACAAATGGGGTGCGCATCACCATTTTTGATTTTGATGAAAATTTGCATGTGTATTCCTTTTACTTCCCAGAGCTCAAAATAGTGTTCATTTTATTTTTAAAAAATTTACCCTTTGATATATAGGCCATTTTTGTTGTTGGCAACCTCAAAAATCGGGCGTTTTGATGCTTTGTCTTATGAACTATAGCTTTTTTTCTATCAAAGATTTTGAGCTCAAACATAGCTCATTGGAAAGCTAAGAAAAAGATCTTTTTATATATGCTATCAATAAATTTCAGACTTTACAAAAATATGTATTTTTTCAAGGTCAAAGTTCACGACAAAAATGATATTTTTTACTACTTTCGAACATTAAAAAACCCATGAAGGAATCAAAGTAACAAGCCGATTTTTTCATCATATATTTATAATCATGGTTACTTACTGTATAAAAAAAATGGCTTGTTACTCCACCCCCTTTATGAGATATGCCCCCCCCCCCAAAGTCGTAAATTTTTTAAAAAATCCCATTTTCAACGCTAAAAAAATGCATGTGGGGGGCAAGATAAAAAATTTTTTACATATGGTATTTTAAGTACTTTTTACCAGCGTTCTAACAAAACAAAAGTTGATGTGTTATTCAAAGGCGTTTGGCAGATATAAGGGACTGAACTTTCAAAAAATTGCACAGAAACAACACGATTATTTTCATTTTTTAAAATCTTTTTCTTTATTTAAATGTAATTATACACCTTATTCTTTGCCTTAAATGCTAAAAAAAGACTAAGAAGAGCAATGAAGAAACATATTTGAAGTTTAATAAGATAATTTAATATTTTTAGCACCTGGGAATATAGAATACCACTAAACTTGTCTGATTTTTAAACATCTGATTGCTACCCACAACAGGACTGAGCATTTCTCAACTTGTCCAGGTTTGTTCATACCATGTGGTCATCCTTGTTCTGGCTTGCTCTCACATGTGTATCTTAGTTGTCTCTCAAATTCTGAAAGAAGTAGGTTGTTGAGCTAGTGTTTCTGCTGTAAAATCTTGTGAAGCTGATGTGATTTCTTTTCATTTCAAGTTCATTCATATTCACAGAATGTTTTGTTAAAGGTAAAAGAAGAAATTCTTTAGAATCCTTAAATATAAATTTAAATTTGTCTTTCTACATATATAAACTGTGAATAAGTTATGGATAACCCTAAATGCTCCATAGGAGTTTTTGAGAATGATGATTGTAATATTTTAAGTTACAGTAGGCAGTCTACTGTAAATAGTATTTCTGAGTACAGTGATGATGATAAAACTTTACTGCACCTGAGAACTAGGTGTAAAACTATTGAAACTGTTTGTACCTACCAGCTAGAAGTTCCATAAAGGTGGCAAAACTTGGCAAGAAATTTTTTTGCATGGTAGGTACAAACAGTTTCAATAGTTTTACACCCAGTACTCAGGTGCAGTAAAGTTTTATCATCATCACTGTACTCAGAAATACTATTTACAGTAGACTGCCTACTGTAACTTAAAATATCACAATCATCATTCTCAAAAACTTCTATGGAGCATTTAGGGTTATCCATAACTTATTTACAGTTTACATGTAGAAAGACAAATTTAAATTTATTTTTAAGTATTCTAAAGAATTTCTTCTTTTACCTTTAACAAAACATTCTGTGAATATGAATGAACTTGAAATGAAAACAAATCACATCAGCTTCACAAGATTTTACAGCAAACACTAGCTCAACAACCTACTTATTTCAGAATTTGAAAGACAACTACGATACACATGTGAGAGCAAGCCAGAACAAGGATGACCACATGGTATGAACAAACCTGGACAAGTTGAGAAATGCTCAGTCCTGTTGTAGGTAGCAATCAGATGTTTAAAAATCAGATAAGTTTAGTGGTATTCTATATTCCCAGGTGTTAAAAATATTAAATTATCTTATTAAACTTTAAATATGTTTCTTCATTGCTCTTCTTAGTCTTTTTTTAGCATTTAAGGCAAAGAATAAAGTATATAATTACATTTAAATAAAGAAAAAGATTTTAAAAAATGAAAATAATCGTGTTGTTTTTGTGCAATTTTTTGAAAGTTCAGTTCCTTATATCTGCCAAACGCCTTTGAATAACAAAGCAACTTTTGTTTTATTCAAAAGCTGGTAAAAAGTACTTAAAATACCACAAATGAAAAAAATTTTATCTTGCCCCCCACATGCATTTTTTTAGCGTTGAAAATAGGATTTTTTAAAAAATTTACAACTTTGGGGGGGGGCATATCTCATAAAGGGGGTGGAGTAACAAGCCAATTTTTTTTATACAGTAAGTAACCATGACTATGAATATATGATGAAAAAATCGGCTTGTTACTTTGAACCCTTCATGGGTTTTTTAATGTTCGAAAGTAGTAAAAAATGTCATTTTCGCCGTGAACTTTGACCTTGAAAAAAAAAAATATTTTTAAAATATCTGAAATTTATTGATAGCATATATAAAAAGATCTTTTTCTTAGCTTTCCAATGAGCTATATTTGAGCTCAAAATCTTTGATAGAAAAAAAGTTATAGTTCATAAGACAAAGCATCAAAACGCCCGATTTTCGCTGTTGCCAACAACAAAAATGGCCTATATATCAAAGGGTAAATTTTTTAAAAATAAAATGACCACCATTTTGAGCTCTCAGAAGTAAAAGAAATACACATGCAAATTTTTAGCAAAATCAAAAATGGTGATGCAACAACTTTTTTGAAAATTTGTTGATTTAAAATGGAATGACCCCTAACATACACGTGTGAGAGCAAGCCAGAACAAGGATGACCACATGGTATGAACAAACCTGGACAATAGGGTGGAGCGAAAAAAATGAATTTTTGATTTTCGTAAACGGGTACCTTTCATTTACTGTGAATGAGGATAAGTAACAATTCTGTAAAATATTTCACTTTTGCGACGTCATCTTTAGTCTGCGCATTTGGCCTAAAGTTTTGAAATTTTAGATTTTTTTTAGATTTTTCAAATTTTTTAAAAAAATATTGCAAAT